>JAEQBH010004751.1:600000-765110 GCA_016808115.1 Tetrastigma voinierianum
GGATTTACTGTCTGGACACATCCTCTCCTAGCCGGTTGCCGTCTCTAAGAAGATGGATTGCCAGTAATTTCCTGGTTGATCCCTCTCGAAAACACATCCTCCCACGAATCACGTACGTAACCTCCCTTAGGATGATCAAACAATTCTTGAGACGGAAGATTCGGATAACTTAGCTATTCAAAAGGAAGAACATGCCTTCGACGCCCAAATCAAGCGCCCCCCCATTTCGCAAACCAATTACCCACTTTCCATAAAAGGTGGATCATCTTCCTCCTTGATAAATAAGGAAGGAATCGCAACAGTAAATCCAGTCTCGCATATCGTTAACAAAAAATGACGATTGACTCTCCCTATTTATCTCGACTCGAAGCATCGGAGAGGCTGGCCATACACCACCGCCTCGTTCCTCGCTTGTTTTTAGGTTCTCGGCCGCTTGCAAGCACGACCCAACGACCGCGACTCTAGGAATCCAAGAGAAACCAATTGGCGTCGTCTGTGGGAACGACCAAACAAAAAATCTTATCGGCGACGTGTGAGGGCTTGGCTACGTCGGCTATCAAGCGATCCTCCACACCATAAAGCTTCTGTAGTTCCCACTCACTCATCCGGTTCGTCGGATCCTATTGCTATGGCCATCAACCCAGCAAATCAATCCCTTGAAGACCGCTTTCTTTATTGCCAGATATGGAAAAGAAGAAGAGCCACTGCATGCATGGTCGAATTACTTCGGACCGTGCTGACCGGGCCCGCAAAGCAAAGAGAATGATCGTCTCGTGGGCCTGCTTAAGAGGACGGTGAAATGCATGAGGGAGGAACCATCCTGCACCTCCGGTCAAACAAAATAGAGGCAAGGAGCCCATCCTGCCAGGCTATAGTAATACAACAATGGACGATGAGTTATCCTATGGCAACTCTTCGCTACCTGATCTTTCATCCCCAAAGAACAACGTGGAGGCTGAGTCAAGAAAAAGGCCCCTGCATCATTCCGGGCCGCTTCACTGGCATGCATCACGAAAATTTAAGAGAAATCACGAGAGTGACTACAACGGAAAGGTGTCCGAAAATGTGCCCACGTGGCACGAGGGCTGAAAAATCACTTCGCTTATGCATCCCACTTCACGCACCCGCCCACACATGCTTACATCTACCACTGCCTAAACTGAGACATGCTATCATCCCCGCGGCGCATTAGGCTACGAATCGCCCAAAAATCCTTACTAAAGGTATTGTCTTCCAAGCGACTTTTGTTCTAGGATTGGCTAGCTTAATGATATTCAACCATTTAGGCAATGCTTGGTATGACTCATGCCAATCACCAAATGCTTTAATCATCGCCTTTCTTTTAGCTTCCCAAATTTTCTTATAATGGACATCATAACCAAATTTATCTTTCACCATTTGATACAATATAGCGATAGAGGTCATATGGTCCCTTTGAACCACATTTGATCTCTTGCAATCAATTTAGAACCTAATTTGAAAGAGTGATCCTCAGATAATATGATAAACACAAGTGTGTAGATCAACATACTTGGTTATTCAAATAATCCATGGCTTTTGCCAACATCAGCGACGGAAGCCTTCAATTACATCCTTCATTCCATTTCTTAGCACCGACCGGCTTATAAATGTGGGTTGTGATTCAAACAACCAAATGTTGATTATGAGATATTAAATTACAATTTACAGCATATTGCAAATTGTCTTTACTCTCAAATCTCAATCATTTAAACAACTCACTAGATCCATTCCATAACCCGGTTCATGCTGTGATAGGCTCAAAGGCATGTTATTTATTACATCCCAATTCAACTGTTTAAACATCGGAGATGGCATAAAATGCTAATTACCATCTAAAGAAGTCTTATTTATTGGAGGTTCATCAACATAAATCTGTTCATTAATCTCCTCCTCATCATAAAGTTTCACCCCATCATCTTCATTTGTAAGTGGGATATCAACATAGTTCTCAAAGGCTATAATAACCGATTGAGTCACAATGGCCAAAGTTCCCTCACCTTCATTAGTGTCCATCTCAAAATTTCCTCTCATGGCATCACTAGTAGCTAGTATCTCCATATCATTAGTAGCATTCTCTTCATTAAATGGTATACTTTGTCTACAAGAGTGATCCATTGGGCATGTTTGCAGGGGCACATTTCAATGGTATTTGACTAAGGATTTGTGTTGATGAAAGATGAAACATTAATTTTACATCATCACCATCTTTAATTGCAATTGTATGTAGTTACGTTCTATTTCTATCAAAGATTAAAATTGGATATCAACAAATCTGGTGGCACTAATGAGAAATGCTTATAACATGCCAATCATCATAGCTATCTATTGATCACTATCCCTGGCAGCAAACCATACCCACACCATACGACCATCAATGATTTCACCATTCTTGTAACAAATAATTGTAATCAAACAATCCATTCATGTACCTATAAATAAATAATTTCAAGAAATATAAGATTTAACAAATAAATTGTCACCTGGCCGATAAAAATTTCACAACTTAGTAATCGTATGTAATACACTTTGTTCACATCAACTATAAAAAATTATTATATAACTTATAATGAAATAAAACAGTAAATTTCAATCACACAACTAAGGATTGATTCTCCTTTATCAATGATGTTAAACAAAATACAAAACTACAATGCATAATGTATTATAAGCCCCCACACCTAATTACCAAAGAATATGCACAATCCTAACATGACTCTTGAATGAGATCCAATGATAAAGAAAATAAAGGGATTTTGTGAATGGAAATGAGATCTGACTGATAATGCATGTCATAATTAAATAATTTATATTTTTAAAAATTTGAAATTAATTTTAAAATATATAATTCAATATTTATAATTTTATTTACTTATTTTTATATAGTTGTGAAAAACACATGTAAATGTAAAATTTATTGAAATGAAAAAATTGACATTATAATATATTATATTTTTAATTATATTTATATTTATGTTAGAATGTATTATATTTTCATAAATGGATATTATGTTGTTAATCTGCCTACCTAAGAACCTATTAGAAGGCAAAGGGCTCAAGTTCTATTCTTTTTTTATGTAAAACTTTTAAATTTACACCAAATGGCCTTAACTTAAACTCCCTCCCTTGTCACACATCGGAAAGGGAGGGACATTTACTAGCCTTTATATATTTGTTTAAACCAAAATCAGTATACTACTTAAGTGTAGTTGCAAGTGTGGTGTTTGCCAATTGTTTGGGCTGTATTGAGCTTTGTATGCTGCACTACAAAAATGTATTAGGGCCAAACGAACTATCGCCTAACCGATAATCCATCACCCAAAAGCTCAACCCGCACTGTGAAACCTACTGCATTGTAGAGAAAAATAAGAGAAACCTCACCGATGACAAACATTTCATGCCAAGACTCCAAGACAATGAAAGAAAACAAATGTCTTTGAAGAAGAAAACGATTTTTTCGAAGTTAAGAAACTAGCAGATTTAAGTTTTTGCGCTTTTTTTTTTTTTAACGAAAATCAAAAACTCAAATTTTGAATTGACGTAGCTAAATGATGTGGACAAAAATACATTAAATATAGAATTATTTTTCAAACTGCTTTTAAGATGTATTTTAATTGTCTTTTTTTTATTGTTTTTTGAAAAGTTCCTATCATGTTCACCGCCCAAATTCTTTATTTTATTTCTTTTATAATTTAATTATACATCTTAGAAGCACCTCTCTTATATTGACTGTCTTTTCAAATAACTAAATACTTATGTGGCATTTGTTGTTTTCATTTAATATTGAATAGAATTTTTGTTCTTAGTGGTACTTAATAGAATTAACTATTAAGTATTTAGTCCTTTGCTTTTTCTAAGAAAATCAATCTTTTAATTTTTATCTAAATTTTGAAATAATAAATTTAGAAATATGATTTTTTTTATATTATAATATATAAATTTTTTAATAGAAACAAAATCCAAAAAAGTATTAAGAAAAAACTAAAGAGTCAAATATTTTGGGTTTTTTTTATTTATCTAAAATTTTAAAATTCAGAATAAGTCATTAAAAAGAGAAAGGAAACAAACCAAATTTGATTTTAACAAAAAACCAAAAAACAAATGCAACCTTATTCTCATTACACTTTAGTTTAGATATAGATGAAAAATACTTTGGAAGAATCTCTTTATAATGAATTACTTAACAAAATAAAATTGATTTTGGGAGAAAACGTCCCCTGAATACTAATTTAAAAGCAATTCAAGTTATTTTCTAATTAAGCTTTTGAAACTTAACTTTTGTATTCAAAGTGAAGATATTTTAGAGGCAACGAGAATTATTCCGAATCAGAAGTTCTAAATACATGTGGTAATTTTAATTTAAATTACTTAAATACATTACGTCATTAGAAGTTAGAAAAGAAAGATCTAAGTTGGACAACCAAAACAAAACAAATTAAAAATGAAATAAATAAAATAACCCCTTGAACTATATATATATATGTTCTAATTATTATAAAATTATTTTTATCATCTATTGATAAAATCCAAAGATTAGACTGTATGAATTGAAAGAATAAAAATAAATTACAAAGAATCCAATGTTGAAAATTTTGGTCTCCATAAAAAAAAAGTTAGATGGGAAGAAAATGGAAAAGGAAAAAGGGAAAATGATGGGAAGATAATTTTTCCATTGATCAATGACTAATGAAGCATGTTGTCGGTAAAAGACTAAAGAAAGGTAGGGATATGCCGATATGGGGGCCTACTATGAAAATTTTGAATCCAAAGTTCCTTTTACCATTAAAAAGTTGCATTTTTCTCTATTTTGCCGTTTCATTTTGGTTCTGCTTACCTTTGTTCTTCTGTGATCAATCTGCTTCTCGTTCCTTTGCAAGAGAAAAAGAAATGGCTGGAGCTTTGGTTGGAGGTGCGTTTCTCTCGGCTTCTCTCCAAGTTTTATTCGACAGATTGGCTTCTCGCGACGTGGTGAATTTCATCAGGGGACACAAGCTCGATTATGCTCTGCTCAAGAAGTTGAAGAGGAAACTGCTGACCGTCCATGCTGTGCTCGATGATGCCGAGGCTAAGCAAATCACTAATCTAGCTGTCAGAGAGTGGATGGATGAGCTCAAAGTTGTTGTCTATGATGCCGAAGATGTATTGGATGAGATCGCCACTGAAGATCTGAGGCGCAAAATAGAAGCTGGGGACTCCCAGACCAGCATGTCTACGTCTACCTTCGATGTTCAAAGCATAAACTGTAGAATGGAGGAAATCGTTGATAGACTAGAAGATACTGTACAGACAGAGACGTCCTTGGGCTGAAAGAAGGTAAGCAGAGAAATCGGCAAATAGATGGCCGTCCACTTCGTTGGTAGATGAATCTCAAATCTACGGCAGGGATGAAATTAAGGAGGAGTTGGTTCAACTGCTGCTGTCTGATCATGTGAGGAGTACTGATGATGCGATAGGTGTGATCTCCATAGTCGGCATGGGCGGTGTACGGGCAAAACCACCCTTGCTCAGCTTCTCTATAATGACCTGCTGGGTGAAGGAATGCTTCGATCTCAAGGCTTGGGTTTGTGTTTCTGGAAGAATTTGATCCTGTCAAAGCTACGAAAACAATTTGAGACAATCAGCGTCATCCAGCGTCCAATATCACTGATCTAAATCTCCTTCAGGTTCAACTGAAAGAGAAAGTTAATATGAAGAAATTTCTGATCGTCCTGATGATGTTTGGAAATGAGGACTCATCTAAATTGATATGCTGCGAACACCATTCTTAGACGGGTCGAATGGAAGCAAGATTATTCTTACCACGCGTAGCACCAATGTCGCATCGGCCATGCGTGCAGTCCATACTCATTGTTTAGATGTGTTATCAGCTGAAGATGGTTGGTCCCTGTTCAAAAAACTCGCATTTAAAAATGGAGACTCGAGTGGGCATCCACAACTAGAAGGGATTGGGAAAAAGATAGTCCACAAGTGTCAAGGTCTACCGCTAGCTATAAAAGCAATGGGGAGTCTCTTACACTCCAAGGTGGAAGCAAGAGAATGGAAATGATGTATTGCGAGGAACTATGGGATTTTCCCAAGGATGCGGTTCTTCCAGCTTTGAGGTTGAGTTATTCTTACCTGCCTTCCTATCTAAAACGTTGTTTTTCCTATTGTTCAATTTTCCCCAAAGACTACGAATTTCAAAAGGAGCAGCTCGTAATGTTATGGATGGCAGAAGGATTGTTGGACCAACCAAAAAGCAAGAAAAGAATGGAAGAGGTAGGTGATTTGTACTTCCGGGAGCTTCTATCAAAGTCATTTTTTCAAAATTCAGCTAGTACTCATAAGTCATGTTTTGTAATTCACGATCCTATTAAAGACTTAGCACGCATTGATAAATGGAGAATTTTCAATTTGTTTGGAAGATGATATATGATCTATAGTGTCTCAGAGAAGACTCATCATGTATCATATTTGGCAAAACAGAATTTGATGTGTATGGAGAGATTTGAGACAATTGTTGAAAGTAAGTGTCTTCTCTAACATTTTTACCGAGATGCAAAATACTATTCATATCACCACTTAAGTAATAGAGTTCACACAATCTATTGTTGAAATGAAATATTCATGAAAGTGTTATGTTTCTGAGGGAATTATGTGATTATTGATTTGCTTGATTCGATTGGCATATTGAAACACTTGCGCTATTTGGATTTATTTGGAACAATGATTCGAGAATTGCCCCAATCAGTTTGTAATTTATATAATTTACAAACCATCATATTATCACAATGTAAACATCTCGTTGAATTACCTTCGAGGATGGAAAATTTGATTAATTTGCGCTACCTTGATATTAGTTATACTTCAATGAAGGAGATGCCAAGTGATATATGTAAATTGAAGAATTTGACATCACTTCCTACATTTATTATAAGCCGTACCAGGTTAAGATTGAGAGAATTGAGGAGCTTCGCCAACCTTACCATTTCAAAGTCGGATAATGTAATAAGTGGTAGGATGCATTAGAGGATAATATGAAGGATACAAAGACTGACGAGTTGAAGTTGAATTGGAATTACAAGAATGCTAGTGATCAAGGTGATGTGCAAAATGAAAGAGATATGCTCAGAAGCTTACAACCACATACAAACCTGAAGAGACTCCGTATTTACTGTTTTGGTGGTTTAAGCTTTCCGGATTGGGTAGGAGATCCTTTGTTCTCCAATCTTGTTTTACTGGAGCTTAGGAATTGCTACAATTGCACGTCATTGCCACCACTTGGGCAATTACCCTCTCTTAAACATCTTTTTCTCTTAGGAATGGATGGAGTGTAGAGGGCAGGTGAGTTTTATCATTATAAATTCATTCCTCCAATACAATTAGTTTCACTTTCATCCCTACAAACTTACGACTACTTCAGATTTACCAATCTATAAATGGTTATGTCAGGATGCAGACGCTGTGAGAATTCCCTCGTCTGGAGGAGCTTTATATATCCAAATGTCCCAAACTCACTGAAATTACTAAACAATTTGCTCCTTGAAGAAACTTCACTGATGGTCAGGTCGCCTGCGGGCCTCCCTTCGAGCTCCTGAAATCCGTGAATTGAGAACCGAGGATCATGGTAAATTTCGGTTGAAAAGGCCAGGTTTAGCTAGTGGGTTCACTAATCTCCTTCAAACTTCGGAAATGGAAATTTCAGACATCTCTGAATGGGATGAATTGCCACCCCAATTGCAAAGACTACAGATTAGAGAATGTGATTCGATAGAGTGGGTATTCGAGGAGGGAATGGTACACACAAGTACTTGTTGTCTTCTTCAAAGTTTGAACATCAAAGTTGTGGGTTTCTCCGCACTCTTGCCGATACAATATTTACCCACTACATTAAAGCTTGGCTAAGTGCATCTATAAGTGTAACAAATTGAGTTTCCTCCCGCATGGGCCATCGAGAGATCTCACCATCCGCTCCTTATGAATTTGTACATCACGAATTCTAGTAGCTGATTCTCCTCATTATCTTTATCATTAAGCAACTTCCCCCGATTGAATGGAATTAGTATCTCTGGTTTTGAAGGGCTCGAATACCTCTCGGTCTCCATTTCAGAAGAGGATCCCACATCATCTCTTAACCATTTGGATATCACACAGTGCCCTGATATCGTGTATATTGAATTGCCCATCGCCGAGTCAAGACGCTATCGTATATCCCGATGCGTGAAACCGAAATTGCCGGCAAGCACGGTGCACACACACTCGCATCCTCATCATCGGGGGAGTTTGAATTCTAGGAGATTGTCCGTAATTGTTTGCTTCGTGAGATGGTTTGCTCCTCCCACCTACGCCTAACTTCAAATTTCATCTTGCCATCAACTTACATCTAATCGTGTGAACTGGTTTGCAAAGACTGGATTCTCTTACAAAATTCACAATTAGTGGTGGATGCCAAGACGTGGAATCATTTCCGAATCAATCCCTTCTGCCCTCCTCACTCACCCATCTTACTATTGAAAATCTCCCAAATCTCAAGTCTCTGGACAGCAACGGGCTTCAACATCTTACCTCTCTAACTACATTGTCCATCTCTCACTGCCCTATCTTCCAATCCTTCAGAGAAGAAGAGGGGCTTCAACATCTTACCTCCCTAACAACATTATCCATCATCCACTGTCCTAAATTCCAATCCTTCGGAGAAGAAGAGGGGCTTAAACATCTTACCTCTCTTGTAAAATTAGAGTTGCGCTCCCTCCCTATTCTGGAATCCTTGAGGGAAGCAGGTCTTCAACACCTCACCTCTCTTAAAAAATTGTCTATCTCCAACTGCGGTCAGCTCCAGTACTTGACAAAACAGAGACTCCCAAACTCCCTCTACTCTCTGACAATTGAGGAATGTCCTTTGCTGAAGCATCGTTGTCAATTTGAGAAAGGCCAGGATTGGGAATATATAGCTCACATTCCATGCATACTGATAGATGATGTGCTATACTAGTGACCGGGGTGTTGCCATACCGTAAGTCAGGTACCTGTTTTACACTACCAAAAAAGAAAAGAAAAAATTATGTGCCAATTGATTGAAGCAGCCAAACCTGTGCGTTGGAATTTCTAATCATTTTTTTGTTTCTCAGCTTAATAAATGCCTGATAGTGGTTGATAATGGTGCCAAGTCTCCGTATACCCAACTATGTAAGATTCCATTGCCTATTGTCAGAATGATTCGGTGCCTATGAGCTTCAATTTGTTTTCCGTTGGAACAATTTCTGAAGAGTCCCTCCCAAGAAATTTAGCAGCAAAGACACATAATTGAGACTACCCCATTGGAAATTTGCACTGCCCAGGATACATTTTTTTCTGGTTCTACTGTTGGAGATTTGAGTGTGCAGAATACTCTGCCCTTCGACTTCAGAGTTACTTTTTTTTTTCTCTTATGCTACAAGCCTGAAAACAAAGAAATCAAGAGGTGTGGAGGAAGAATGGCAACAGGTGCATGCATTTTCAATTCTATTTCCATAACTCATTTAATTTATCTTTTGAATGGGCTTATGTTATCACTGAATTTGTTTATGTGTTTTTGTGGCACAGGAAGACATGGACAAAGCTCTGGTTGTTTATGGTCAGTTAAATATTTTAATTGCTTTATCTCTTTTTGGGTGGCCTATTTTAGATTTTTACATGTTGATGCCTTTTCCATTATATAAAATGGATATTTGACTTTATGCAATGTCTAACAAAAAGGTACCATGACCAAAGATTTTATTTAATGACTTCATCAACCTTGTTTGGCCTCTTAATTACTCGAATATTAACAGTAGCAAGTTTAATTTCTTTTTTTTTTCTTTTGGTGGAATGTAAATTTTTTAAACAATGGTATGTCGTCTAATACTTTAGGCATGGTCCATCTATGTCTTTGATCAAATATGCTTGGAATTTTACTTGAACCAGAATACGCTCTAGGTCTAGTTATTGTTTGTAAGCAATTTAGAAATACACGGAAACTTATTTGGAGCATTTTGCAAGTTATTTTTTCTATGGAGTTGATCAAATTCAAGATATTGTACAATTTCTACCTTCCATATCAAGTTAATCATCGCTTTCTCCTCCCTGCTTCATATTAACATCTTGCATGAACATGAAGAATTTCTTGTGAGAAACCCTTTTTTGTTTTGATAATGTGGTATATATCAGGCATATAGAAATAATTTATGTGATTTTATTTCAGACTTCTGACTTGAAATAGATTTAGCATCTGAGAATATATGAAATGAGAAAAGGGGGATCCCTCCAAAGGACTCTATTATTCAATTTGTTTTGGTCACTATTTTAAGTCAAGTTTGAGTGTTGAGCTTGAATGGCCTGGGTGTCTCAAACTCAAAATTCATCTTTTCACTTGATGCCACCATCTTCTACTTTCTACCCTTTCCTTTACCATTACATTGTCATAATACTACTTATTGAGGTCTTCTCTTATTTGCAGAAGAAAGAAGTCAGTTCATGTGGTTCTGGTCATTGAGAACTGTTCCGATTTCAATCTTACAACATTGCTCCATCCTTGACAAAAGTGGATCTTCAACATCTTGCACTTCATGATTAAGATTGGATTGTTGGGTCTAGTATCAAGTCTCCTTGAACACAAAATTTTAAGATGTTGCCTAAGGTCGTAACACATTGCATCGATCAGCTCTCCAGGTATGATGTCTGTTACATGGGCCTCTAGTTCTATTACATGGACTAATTCCATGTTTACATTTCCAGGGCTTTTCAATTTGATTTTCTCACTGCGATTTTGGTAATGGAATACAACAGCGATCAACTCTTTCAATGGTAATTTTCAATACCTAAGGCCTACTTCCCAACTCCCATATGGGCAATCATCACTGTAGTTCTTACCACCTTTTTAACCATAGACTCATGGGATCTTCATACACCTTCTCAACTCTATTCAGGAATTGTACATAAACAAAAGTCAGTTTGATGCTCTCTTTGTTTGGTATAAATCAGGAACAAAGACATTGACAGTGAAGAAAAATTTCTACCCAGGTAGCTCATGCTAAACAAAGTCACTTGTACATTCTCCATGGCTTATGCTTTTTAATAAATAATGCATTTGTTGCTTTAATTTTTAGCAAAAGTATTTCAGAGGTTGTCATGGTTGGAAGTGGAGTGATGAAGGTGATGCTCTTTCAGTGCCTGAAAACTTAACCGGTATTAAACAGGGAGATGGCAAGTACACTACTACAATGGCTTCTATGTTTCTGGTACCAAATTGGCCGGGTTATGTCATGTTTGATTGAGGTCGCTCTGTTTTTGCTTTACAGAAATTGTGTTTACTGTTCTTCTTGGTTGCATAAATGGAGAGTTAAACCACTAAGTAAATAATTGATAGCCAAGGATACAGAAATATAAAGCATCTTTTGTCGTCATGATATTGCTTTCGTAATGTTTCTTCCTAATTTTGATGTCATTCTGGTCTTATTTTGGTTTTTCTCAAGTCTTCTGTATACATCTTGTGGCTGTTTATGTTGGGATGATCACTTAGATCCCTGTCATGTACCCTATTCACATGCAGCCAGTCTTTAAATATATGAGGTATTTATTTTTAATTAATTTCGTATATTACTGTAAGAAAGAAAGATCCTAAGTTGACAATTAGGGTGTGTTTGTATATAGTCTTGGAAACTGTTTTTTATTTTGAAAACAAGGATAATAATAAAACATGTATATCACATTCATACTCTGCTTTTATTTTAGTCTTTTTAATTCAAAACATAAATAACACGTATAAGTACTAAACTTTAAAACAAAAGAGTTCCTCTAAAGAACATAAAAATTGTGTTTTATGCAGCAAAATTGTTCTTAAGACCAATTCTTGGAAACATGAACCAAACATGCCTCTTACTTTTTATAAGATTATTTTAGTATCGATTCATTAAATCCTAGTGTTAGATCTCTATATGAATTGAAAAAATTAAAAATAAATAAAGAATCCAAAGTTGAATAATTTGTTGTGGATCACTCAGATCAGTATCCAGCACCAGGATCCTTTTCTTAGACTTTGACAATGTTCCTATGCTCATAAATTCCCATTGCCATCTTGTCTCTCATTGTTTGAATCAGTAGAGTCAGATGTTTATTCGTAAGGAAAAATTTGTAAATCATGAAAAATAACGTGGTGATTCGGTTCATTCACATCCCGAGCTTTTTCACTCTCCTTATCTGTATAAAAAGTCTTGCCGAATTCTCAGTTATAGGGCAAAGACATAGAAGAAGTAAAAGTGACTTTAAAGGATAAATGCTCCCATGCATACCAATTTAGTCGTGAAACAGTACTAACCCTTTGGCTCTTCCATGGAAGACAGCAGCAAACACACAGACCATGTTGATATACATGAAAAATCACGACACTTTTAACCGACTTTGCACTCAATAGCTCCTAATATATCTATACAGTCCTCAAAATGTTCAAGAATTATACATTCACATACTCAGCCACTTGTGTGTTCTCCATTCATAGAGACTATATTTCCAATATATATGCGATTTAAGTTGTTCTTACTGCATTTTATAGCTTCTATGAGGTCAATATTTATAATATACACATAGCCAGAAAGTACAAGTCTGTTTAATTTTACTTTTTTTTTTTTTTTTTTTTTTAATCTGCTTGGGCATTTGTAACTTTAATTGTCATAAAATCGTTATTGGAAAATAATTGCTATTGAAGGAATTCCACTGTTTCTACTTTTCTCGGTTCTCATTGTCTCAGACTATCAAGAACAAGGAACAACAAAATGATCGTAATTAATATATCGGTATTTGGATTCTTATGATGACATCTTAAATATCGGGTAACATCTAGTGGATTTTTACAAAAATATTTGCAGGCATCAACAAAAATACTTTGAAATTCATGGAAATACTTGCCGAACCATAAAGACATAAATAACCAAATATATACTTAAAGTTTGAAGACGATATTCATTATAATTTCATCGAGAAATTATATTACAATAGTAATTTAAAAACCAAATGAAGACCGATGTGGCTCCATTACATTATTTGATGAAGGGATCCCCATCCTTTGATGAAGACAAGATTCATATCAAGATAAATTGCTCGATAATATTGGACACCCTCGAACATGCTACGATAAACTGCTGACTCCTACCCACAACCTCTCCCCGGATAGGAATTCGGTTCACCATGCTTGTTTGAAATCCTTCTTGCATTTGATTTATGGAATTTGGAATGGCATTTGTGGATCATGAGGATAGTTAACCATTCCATATTCCCTTACCAATAACCCGGGTGACGGGAAGGCGCCGACCATAACTCATCAGATAAGAAAATATGCACTTATCCCTGTTTAATCACTCACTAGCTCCATCACCCATGATCAAACCACGCATAAAAACCAATCCACATTGTATGGTGTCATCCTTCGTTGTCTTCTCATATGGATTTCAACACTCTAATTAATTGTCCACTCTCCTGCACCGGGTCTTCACTTCCTGCAAAGATGTGTGAAATCATTCACCCACTGGGCTCAATGGATATTTACTTTGTCGGATCAAAGAATATCCCCACCATCATTTCCAGTATCACTACCATCTTTAGTCCCCTCCTTCGAGCCATCACAACCTGTAGTAGAAGTAATTAGAAAACTTGGTCTACTACTATGTTCAACACTGGTCCAAAAGAGGCCTAGAAGTAATAACGGGTTGAAATGAGTTCCCCGCGTTCGACCAAAACTTTCACTATGTGAACTTTTATTAAACCCGCTCAACATTAACACCCGTCTCAAACATGTGCAAAGAATTGTGGATCGATTTCCATTCATCATCTAAATGGAGAGGTCTAACCCATTGAAATAGTTTGATTCTATTTTCTTCACCAAACTCAACTGGAATTTTAAGTAAATCGAAAATTATTTTCTCGTAACTTTATCACTTCGCCTCCATATTACTGATCTTTAGTTTCCCATATTGTAATAACAAAACCAATTGTTGGAGCCTAAGATAAGCAAGCCGATTTCTTTGTTTGGTATGAATTATTACAAATGTGCTCCAATTTTTTTCACAAGCTAAAGATGATGCAATTTGGGAAAGAACCTTCAAGGCCAAACTCTTTAATGTTGGAGCGTGATTTCCATACAAAAACCATCATTCAGCTTCAATAAAAATTACTTATATTTAATATATAATAATAAAAAGTTATAAAATTCTACTTATAATGAGAATTAACACTACCAGAACCATTTTTTATCTTGACGCTATTATCGTCGATCACCAAATCCCTTTTTTTTCTTCTTCACGTAATAGTATGTCGGTGAATTCAAATGTCAAAAATCTAAAATAAAAATCAATTGAATCAATTGAACAACCACTAGAATTAGAAACTCAGTACTTACCTCATTTCCAAATTACAAAGGCCTTCAAATATTGGGGATTCAATTTAAAAACGTCAATAACGTACTTTGAAGTAGCTCAAGGTTACAACCAACTCTGTGTCTATATCAAATTTTGATTTAGATAGTATACTACAATAGTTATTGAGAATTAGTATGCGATAATAATATAAACATAATATTATTAAATGTGAATATCGGCGAAGAAGATATTAATTAGTTACATGTTGCATGAAGAGGATGCTTAAGGGTTCTATCCCAATGATATGCGATGATATGTTTCACCCACTCTTTAGCTTTGAGTCGATCTAAAATTGCCTTCATCAACCGAATCAACCTCATGTATTAAATGGCATGGTTGGGACGACTAATCAACAATGAAGACCGCTCATAGTGCCTCATAGATCTGACACTAGCTTCTCCACCTTCTCCCAATATTCATGATCAAACATGAGCCTTTCAACCTCATGTCCAACTGTCAAGCTTGTGAGATGCCCATTCATTACTAATAAAGATTTTCTTCAAATCAACCCTCTTTTTTAGAAGACTGTCAAGGGCAATATAGTTTGTTGCAAATCTTGTTGCTCTAGGACGCACGATATCTCCACCACAGACCTGTTGCATTTTTGCAAGCAACCAACCATGATTGTAAATGAAGTTGATTATCTTTCGACCATTCCCGATCAATTGAGCAACACTATCCCTTTTACCAATGTCTTCAAACCTTAAATCAATGTAGTGTGCTGCACATGGAGTCCAATACAGATTGTATTTCTTCATCAACAACTTTCTTGCTTTCACAAATGTTGATCCATTATCTGTTACAATTTGCACGACATTTTCTTCTCCAACTTCCTTGATAACGTCCTTCAACAAACCATATATGTATTTGTTGTCTTTAATCTTATATGATGCACAATGTATCTGAGGAAAATTGTGTTTCTCAATATACTATGAAATTAATAATGCTCAATTTAGTTGGCTCGATCCATCCATCGCACATAATTGTACATCCATATGTCTCTCATTTCTCCCTTTGTATGTTGACATAAACTTCCATGTCTTTATACTCTATTTCCAAGTACTTACTTTTGATTTCATATGGAGATGGTGGTTCGATACTCATCCCTACATATAATAATTCTAGGAAAATTGGTTAGTGGTTGCAAATTTGCAATCATAATTTAAGATAATAATGTCATTATTAAAACATATTATACAATTAGACAAACCTGCTTGTTGTGCACCAAAAATCATATTCTTAAAATGCAGCGGTCCGCTGAGGTGGAACATCAAGTATATGAAAACTTGCTAATTAATCGTCCCATTGTTCCTGATTGAACCAATTCTTGCAAAAATATTTTTTAAGCTTTTTGTTTTGCAGCCGAAGACTTGTATGGAATGACAGAATTGGCGGTGATGGATCCGTATATCGAACACTTCAGGATCTTTGTATACGCCTTGATGGATCACCCGTCAGGAAGACTCTTATTGCACTATGCAAAATAATAAATTAAATTTACATTTATTTTATACATAATTATGTGAAAATGAATTAGTATAAAGATTTCACTTATTTTTCTTTACTTCTCATAAATCATGCAAAGATGTTCTCTGCTCCATTCACTAGCTGATGACGCATCGCTTCCTATTATCCATCTCGCCTCATCGTGGTGCAATGTCACCCTGATACATACACATTCTCATCACCCTCCTCCTCCTCCTCATCATCATCATCAAACAGAATGGATGTTTTCTCTCCCATCAGGCTCGTAATTCACTCGAATTTCTTCCATCGCCTACTTTTTTTCGCTTGCTTACTTCCTTATGTTCTAAAAGTTGCTTCATTTCTTGTTTTACTTTCGACGGCACATTTGGACACTTCTTAGTATTTGAATGGGGATTCGTATGTGACAGATGAAACTTTAAACGAGTAATTCTAGCACTTTTTATGTTTAAACCACAATAATTGCAAATTATTCCATTTTTATGTCCCTCCAAAGGTGTACAATACCTCCATGCAGGATCTCGGCCTCCACTTCCATTAGCCATCCTATAAACACATGTGTTTTATTGAAAATGAAATTTGAATCAATGTCTTAATATAATTAATTAGCTAAAAATTATATTAGTTAGTAATATTATGAACTAAAAATAATATCATTAAAATATCTAAGAAGATCTAAATTTCTAAGAAGATCTAAATTTCTAAGAAGATATAAATTTCTAACATTAAATATGTTTAAGATCTAAGTTTCAAACATTATATAACTAAAATTTAATGTGGCACATGTTTCAAATTACTAAAAATAAGATTATAGTTGTTTAATACTGAGATGTGTAATATCAATAAACATATATCTAAACTAATTCTTATTATTATCAAATTAAACCAAAAGAAAACTAAGATACATTAAAAATAAAATATGCATAAGTAATATGTTTATGAACTAAAATAATATTATTAAGATATCTAAATAAAAATATCTAATTTCTAACATTACATGAATATAATCAAGTTTGAAACATTATGTAACTAAATAAACTAATATAATTAAAATAGCTATTAACTTCAAATAATTAAGAGAATTTAATAATAAAATATGTCATCAAAATTAAACTACAATAAACTGGTAGTAGTAAAAATATTTATTATAAACTACTTCAACACCAAAATAAACTAAGATACATTACAAATAAAATATGCATGTAAGTAATATGTTTCAAATTTCTAAAATAAGATTATAGTATAAAAATGTTTCAAACATTATATAACTAAAATAAGATTATTGTAAATAACTAATATAATTAATTAACTAAAAAATCATATTAGTTAGTACATAAATTAATTATTATAACTAAAAATTAAATTAGTTAGTAATATGTTTATGAACTAAAATAATATTATTTAGATATCTAAGTAAAAAGATCTAAATTTCTAACATTACATAATTATAATTGTTTAATAATAAGATGTGTAATGTCTAAGTTTCAAACATTATATCTAACTTAATTTATTATTATCAAATTAAACTAAAATAAAACTAAAGTATAAAAATATTTATTATAAACTACTTCAACACCAAAATAAAACTAAATAAAATATGCATAAAAACAAAATTAATGAACAAAGAAACATTTCTTAATTCACAAAGATCTTCCAAAAAATTAGAATAAAGAACAAAGAAAAACTTATTTGAGAGTGAAATGGAGCTTAGATGTGGATGGATGAGTTTGTAATGAATTTGTATGATTTTAGGGGTATTTATAGAATTTTTTGGAGTAAAAATAGTCATTGGATTGTCAAAAACCGCTGTGGGATTTATTTCTAACCGTTGGATTTGGATTTTTTGGTTTAAATTTGACCGTTGGAATATCATATATCCGTTAGAAATCATTATGGACCGCTAGATCGCTTTCCAATTTAAAATCAAACTGCTGGATAAAATATAAATAAATAATTCTTTAAAAGTGCGGATCAAAATTGGACCGTTAGATAAAAACTGGAACAATTTGAGGAAAGTCAGGATTGAGCGCTGTTTTTCGGAAACTCCAGCAAAATTGCTTCGATTTATCGATAAATCGCCGATTTTTCTGAAAAAATGCGCCTCACCGGCATGTGATCCACACTTTCGATTTTTCAGTGGAAAAATTGGCGATTTTACCGATTTTTCACCGATTTTTCCTCCAATCGATTATCTACACAAAATCTTTCATTTGTACCACCTTGCGTACAATCTACTGAAAATCCATTTTTTTGTCCATGACCAGGAAGACTCATATTATGATGAAGAGTAAGGTAACCTGATTCATTCTCATTTGAACTTCTGATTCGCACAAAGGTTTATATTTTATTTCCATAAGGTTCGAGGAAAATATAAGTAGTTAAAATAAAAATAAAAATCTGGAAAGAAATAAAATAATTAAGAAATGAGAAGAGTGTTAAATTCGACAAATTATTATTATTAGTTTTGAATATTTCAAATAAATTTGCTTTATCTTAACTTTGACAAATATAAAAAATTAAATAATTTAAAATATATGTGCTTTTTAAGTACTCTTATTATATTTAATTTTCTTGATTTTTTTCAATTCATATGACCCATTATTTAAATGTCAAGCTTTTTTCTTTCCTTTTTTTTTTTTGCTTCATGTTACCATAATATTATGTTAAAGTCTTAATTAAACTTAATCGATGAATTTAATGTATAAAAGGGTTAGAAGATATCTGCAGGATGACTTTTGTGGTTGCAAAAGATGCCTGATTGCAGGTGCACAAAGAATGCGTATCAATGAAGGTTCTGTTTGTTTATTGACTTTTTGTCATAGCTTTCGGTATATAACTATTTGTTTTTTAATTTTTTTACCATTTATTGCTGAAAAATTTTTAAAAAAATTCTTAATATAAAAAGTGAAAATATTTGATTTTTTCTATTAAAAAAGTTTATTTTCTATCAAATGTTAAAAACTCCACCATTACCTAACATGAGTAGGATCTTATACTCACTACTGCGATTTACAACGGCACAGCCGACAGAATGTAGCCATCCCAATCCTAACTGCTTATTTTTTTTCAATTCTCAAACCTCGTCTCATTCAAAAAATTAAACTGCTACTAAGAAGGATGAGAAAATTTCAAATCTCGCACGCTTACATTGATTGCTTATTTTTATTTTAAATTTTTTTATTTGTTTATTTTTATTTTTATTATATTGCAATTAATATATTTTTATAAAAATAAAAAATTATGAATTTTTATAAATTATTTATTAAAAAACATTATTATTATTATTATTATTATTATTATTATTATTATTATTATTATTTATATTAAAGTATAAACTAAAATAATAAAAAAATAATTTTAAAATATATTTGAAGGAATAATAATACATTCAACCCATCTCTGCCTGGCAAAATAAACATGAACTTGTACCTAAAAAACCCGATTACAAGCTGATGATGCTTTTTCAATTGAAATCAATGGAGCTTGTTGAATTGCCGGGCCTGGCCCTACGACCTCTCGGATGCTCCGCCCCCTCAAAAAATAAGAAACAAAAAGGATCGACTGTGGGATCGCCATTGCCTCCGATTTAAGTCAATTCTTTCTGCTGAAAAGAAGATCAACCACTTAGGAATGAAATTTTGTATGCATCTTTCACCAAGGGTAATATCGGTATTTGCAAGGTGATTATGGTAATCCTTCCTAATGGATAACGACGCAGAATCCCTCCCACGGGCAGAGAGAGATTCTTTCCTTATCGTTAACTCGATTGATATGGATACTAGGAAGGTTTTAGAATTATCCCAATTTTCCTAATCTGGGAGACTTAATTAGAAAATGTATTTTCCTTAATATGGATCATTTGGGTTGATCATATTACTCGCCTTTAAAGGGGTGGGGGACTTTTGCCTCGTGTCGGTCTGCTGGGGAATACCGCATGGCCGAGCAGCCATTGGCCCGCCCTAACCTCTCTTAAGCCCCACAGGTTCCTGCCACACCTATTATTTTAAACCCAATCGCTGCCCCACTGGCTCACGCAGAGTGTGAGTAAGGGTTGCATCAAGCTGATCAGCACATTTCCACGCGGCTGCTCTGGGATGGCTTGATTAGTGGCTTAGTCGCCGCAAACGCCTTATAATGATGATGGCTTTTACTTTCGCGCTATTTCGCCGTTGCAGCCCAGCTTGAAAACATCCCTCTTAACCGTTGGCTATGCTCCTGCTCTGAAGCTTTTCCCCTCCGCCAGTCCCGGCTTTTCTTGAAATCTCTCCACCATTTGTTCGTAACTCCGCTTTTGTCAGTTTATGGTATCATGTTCGGGACTTCCTTTCGCTCTATTCCCTGATCGGTAATGTCTTTCTCCTTCCTTGTCTTTTCTGGGAGGCCCCTGGAAGTGTTAGTGGCTTGCTCGTCAGCATTATCTCTCCGAACCCCGCTGCAGTTTAGTCTCGTGTATTCCCATGGGTCCTAGTCGCTCCTCTATTTTGCGTATAGGGCGCGATTCTTCTGAGGTGTCTGGTTCAGGGCAGACGGGTGGTGAGTCCAACCGCTTAGCCGTGGCCGCCCGCCGGGTTGCCCCAAAGGGACTCCCTTCCCCCTTGGGTAAGGGCAAGGGTAAAATTAACGAAATCATATATCTGACGCTCCGAATATCTCGAGGGGGTCAGACAGAATGCCGCGGCCGTAGGGCCCTGCAGCGTAATATAGCCTTGGGGGAAATTTTCGTAGCTCCTGCACAGCCTCCGTTTACGCTCCTGTGTTTGGTGCCCCGATGTGTCAATTCTCCTATGTCAGTCTGGGTGCCCAAGATGGTGTGCTTTTTTGAGGTGGCCTTCGAGAATGGCCTCCACTTTCCTCTGCACCCCTTTATATAAAAGGTTTTGCAGCATTTCAACGTTTGCCCTTCTCAACTTTCTCTCAACTTCTGGGGTATTCTGGTTGGGCTGTTAGTTGTTTTTAGGGACAAGGGCCTGGGTGTTCCAAGCATAGCTCTACTCCTAGACTTCTTTAGCGTAAAGGAGGTGGCTGAGGGCTTTCTTTATGTCTCCAAACGCTCCAACGCCTGCGCCGATCATCTCGACCTCCGTCCTCCCATAAGTAATCGGAAGAAGCGCAGGCATTTTTCTGGTTGGGTTACTGGGAGTATAACCTCGCGACCGGGAAGACACTCCAAGCCCGACCGGTCCCGACCACTCCCGAGAACCTACGTGAGTCCCCTGTCATTTTAGCCGGGCTTGGTCTCAGGGTTGTGAGGATATTTCTAACCCGCTTCGTCAGGTGCCCTGTGTATCCGACCGGCCTTAGTCCGTAAGATGAGGCGTGTGAAGTCAAGCTGGTTAAGTAAGGCTCCACGCGCCTATTCGCAGCTCAGCCGCATCGGATATTCCAGGCCTTTGTCTCAAGTCTTCCCGAATTTCCGAGGCCTCTCCTCCATCCGTCATGAAGTTCGCCCTTGAGGGGTCCCTAGTTGTCAAGGCCACTCAGGAAGAGCTTCAGGCTCGCGTGGAGACATTGTTAAGGGGGAGGCAAAGGGTGAAGAGAAAGCCTCAGATCCCTAACGAGAGCCATCCACAGGCTCAAGCTGTGACGTCCCTCCACACCCTCCGCCGGCTCGAGTGATACCCGCCGCCTCCTCGCCAAGGTGTCGAGGTGCCAAGTCCACTACGTCCTTCCACAAGCAGAGGCAAAAGACTCCTGTGAGGGCTGCCAAGCCTCGCCGGCGTTATGCCTATTTTTGCTCGGGAGTCCTCCGCGCAGAGCACCAGTTTCCCCGCGATGCGCGGAGGACGAGGAGGATCGCTTCTGAGCGAGGGGGACGAGGGTCTCCTCCGCTTCCAATGCGAAGCTTGTCATGGGCGCCTCAGCCCATACTTAAGGATTCTGATCTTAAGAGGTTGGATGCCCTACTTATTGAGGAGTCTCTCAAATCTCATCATTCTCAGGTTTATCTCTATAAGTTCGTAAATTTATTTGCCCGCCTTATCGTGGTTTTATGTCAGCGCGATTGATTCCATCTGCCGGGCAGCGATCACCCATCCGAAGAGCTCGCGAGAAGTACTACCGAACATGGGTCATGCCAAGGCAGCGAAAGCTTACAAGGCTAAGGTTGCCTCCCTGACCTCTGAACGAGCTGACTTGTGAGCTCGGGTGCAGAGCTTGACGAAGGAGGCCGTAGCCTGTGTCTCACCGAGTACACTCCACCGCTAAAGCGCGAGCTGAGGATAAGGAGAAGAAGGCCTGAGAGGGCCTATGGCTGCTGGGCGCGAGCCGCGAGCATTCAGGAAGAGTCGCAAGTCGCTAAGGATGAGCTTCCACAATAAAGCCGCATTGTTGACTGTGCCCGCCAGGAGGTGTCCGAGGCAGAGCCCATCGAACGCCCTCGATAGATGAGTGTAGCGTGACGCACAGGATCTCCTGCAGAGGCAGTGAGGCTATGGTCGCCTGTAGAGCGACGAAATGATACCGGGCCGAGAGACAGCGCACTTTGTGGGCTTCTCGATGGCTCGCTTTCAGCGTAGAGTCGCTAAAGCTTCACTTGACCTAACCTCTGGGCTCTCAATACGAGGAGGCGTAAGAGCCCTTTTCTAAGGGCGAGGCGGACTAGCTAAGTGTTTTCGATTTCGCTCCGCTGACACCTCCGAGAGCTTCCGAGGTCAGCTGGGCTGAGGGTACCTCTTCAGGCCCGTGGGGTTTCGCTTCATGTTCGTAGCCGCGCCCAACGTCTGAGCTCCCTTGTATAATTTTTGCTTGTTTTGGCAAATTTTGAGCCTATGACGCGTGTAATACTATTCTTAGTTTTGATACTTAGTGAATACCCATTTTCCTGCTTCTTTTCTGTGTCGTTTGTCTCCCCCATTTTTTTTCTTTTTGAAAAATTGAGCTGATGAGGCTCCTTTGGCTATTCTGCCTGAGCTGAATTGGCTCTTGGGCTACAAGGCCTCTTTGAAACTCGGGCGCTGAATTGCCCCGCTATAAGGCCTTCTCTTTTCAAGGGGCCAAGCTCAAAACTGAAGCTGGGATGAGGCTCTTCGCTATTCCGCTCTCAGTCAATTGGCTCTTCGGGGCTACAAGGCCTTCTTTGAGCAAATTTCAAGCTCTCAAAACTCGGAAAGGCTGAGGCTCTTCGTTGAGTTATGTTCGAAATGAATCGGTTTTAGGCTATAAGGCCTTCTTTTGAGCGCTCAAGCTCAAAACCGAGCCGCCTTTGGGCTATAAGGCTCCTTGAAACCGACCGAATTGGCCCCGGGATACAAGGCCTCTTTTCAAGGCCTCAAACTGCCGAGGCTCCTGGGTTATTCCCCGCCTAAGCCGAACCGGCCTCTTCGGGCAAGGCCTTCTTCGAGCGCCTCAAGCTCTTAAAATTGAGCCGCTAAGGTTCTTTCGCTATTCTGCTGTCGAATCGACCTTCGGGGCCCCAAGGCCTCTTGAGCGCTCAAGCTCAAAATCGAGCCGCCTGGCTCCCCGGGCTACAAGGCCTCTCAAACCGAGCCGAACCGGCCTCGGGCTAGGCTGGGCCTTCTGGGGTAGTCAACCTCAAACAAAGCCGTTGAGGCTTCTTTAGCTATTTTACAGGCTTGAGCCGAACCCACTTAGCCTACAAGGCCTCTCGAGCAGCTCAAACTCCTCGAAAACCGAGCCGCCGGGGCCTCGGGCTATAATGCCTTGAACGAGCTGAACTAGCTCCTCGGGCTACAAGGCCTTCTTAGACTGGCTTTGAACCGAGTTACCGAGGCTCCTCGTTTATTCCCCGCCCGAGCCGAACCGGCTCACAAGGCCTTCGATAGCTTCAAACTCAAAACGCAGCTCACGGGGGCTCCTAGGCTACAAGGCATCTTTGAAACTGAGCTGAACTAGCTCTTGGGCTACAAGGCCTTCTTTGGGTAGTTGAAGCTCTGAAAACTGAGCCACTGAGGCTCTTTTGGCTATTCTGCCTAAGCTGAACTGGCTCTTTGGGTTACAAGGCATTCGTTGAGCGCCTGCTTCTCAAATCAGCCGCCGAGGTTTCAAGACTCGTCTGAGCCGAATCGCTCTTTTTCGCTACAAGGCCTTCTTTTGAGCAATCTAAGCTCAAAACCGGAAATAGCCGGGCTTCGGGCTATAAGGCCTCTTTGAAACTGAGTCAATCGCAATCGGGCCGCCTCTTCGCGCTTGAAGCTCAAAACTGAAAGCCAGCTGAGGCTCCTTTGGCTATTTTGCTTGAGCTGGCTACAAGGCCTTCTTTGAGTAGTTCAAACTCTGAAAACTGAGCTACTGGGGCTCTTGGGCTACAAGGCCTCTCAACCGAGTCGAACTCGGCCCGGGCTACAAGGCCTCTCAGTAGTCAAGCTCAAAACTAAGTCGCCGAGGTCTTTCACTATTCGGGTCGAGCCGAATCCAGCCTTTGGGCCAAGGCCTCTTTGAGGCCTGCTTCCTCAAACCGAGTCACGAGGCTCTTCTGCCATTCCCGCCTCGAGCTAAACCAACTCGGGCCACAAGGCCTTCGAGCAATCCAAGCCTCGAAAATTGCTTCATCGGGGGCTCTGGCCACAAGGCCCTTGAAACCGGTCAACTTGCCTGGGCTACAAGGTTTTCTTTCAAGGCCAAGCTCAAAATTGAGTCAGCGAGGCTCATTTCCGCTATTTTTGCTGCCGAACCTGCATTCTGGCTACAAGGCCTTCTGAGCTGCTCAAACTCAAACCGAAATGGGCCTCGCTACAAGGCCTTTGAAACTCGAGTCGAACCGGCTCCCCGGGCTAAGGCCTCTTTCGCGCTTGAAGCTCAAAACCGGAAGCCGCCGAGGCTCCTTTCGCTATTCTACCTGTCGAACCGACTCGCTAAGCATACCTGAGTAGTTCAAACTCTAAAACTGAGTCATTGCCCCGGCCAAGGCCTTCTTTCAAACCGAAATACTTGCTTCTCCGCTACAAGGCCTTCTTTCGCGCCAGCTCAAAACCGAATGGCTGAGGCTCATTTCGCTATTTCAGCCTGAGCCGAACCGGCTCTTTAGGGCTACAAGGTCTTTTCAGCAAATTCGCTCTCAAACCGGTGCTGCCGAGGCTCTTCGGCCATTTTGCCCGAGCCGAACCGCTCTTTTGGCCACAAGGCCTTCTTGAGTAGTCTGGGCCCGAAATCGAGCTATCAGTTTCGGGGCTACAAGGCCTCAACCGAAATAACTTCGCTTCAAGGCCTCTTGAAACCGAAATGACCGCTCGGGCACAAGGCCTTCTTTTGGCAGTTGAAGCTTTGAAAACTGAGCTGCTGAGGCTCCTTTGGCTATTCTGCTTGAGCTAAACCGGCTCTTTGGGCTACAAGGCCTTCTTTGAGCAATTCAAACTCTAAAAACTGAGCTGCTGGGGCTCCTGGGCTACAAGGCCTCTTTGAAACTGAGCTGAACTGGCTCCTTGGCTACAAGGTGTTCTTGGTAGTTGAAGCTCTGAAAACTAAACTCGAGGCCTTGGCTATTCCCACTCGAAATGAATCGACTCTCGGGGCCACAGGCTTTCTTCAGCAAACCAAACTCCTCAAAATTGAGTCGCTGGGCCCCCTGCCAAGGCCTCTTTGAACCGAGTCGGTACGGCTCTTGGGCTACAAGGCCTTCTTTAGGCAAAATAAGCTCAAAACTCGAGCCGCGAGGTTCCTTGGCATTCAAATTCGAAAGAACCGGGCTCTTCGGGCTACAATGCCTCTTTTCGAGCAATTCAAGCCTCAAACCGAGCCGCTGAGGCTCTTCTGCCATTCTGCCCGAGCCGAACCAGCTCTGGCCACAAGGCCTTCTTGGAGCAGCTCAAGCTGAACACCGAGCCGCTAGGGCTCCTAGGCTGGGCTTTTCAGAAGGAAGCCTAAACCGAAATAAGCTGGGGCTCCTAGGCTATAAGGCCTTTTTCTTCCTCAACACAAGATGCTTTAAATGCTTGCCTATGGGAGAATTAAACAGATCACGCTCACATCCTAGCTCCTTATAAATATTCGTCTTCATGCGGGTGTGCTACGCGATGATTTTGCTTTTCCTCTCGTGGTGGGCCAACTTCGGGAGCTCGGGACATGATGGCCCCGCCCGACATCTATCGTCTGAGTCTCGCCCCTCGTGGACGTAGGTTGACGCTCGGCTTTGTGGCTTCGCTACTCGTTAAAGTTGTGTTCTTCCCTATCTCCTCCCATCGTGGGAGTTGTGTTATTCCCTAGCCCTGCCATTTGATGGAGTTGGGCTGGGGAAGATATTTGGAGAAGGCGACGTGCTCAAAGGGATCTTTGAAGTCCCACTTTCTACATTATACCTCTCCTCCCCTCTTTTCTCTCTTCTTGTTCTCTTTCCCTCATTCTTTTTCTTTTTCTTGTCTTTCTTTTCCCCTCATTTCGAGAGGGAACCATTCCGCACCGCTTGGTTCAGATGCTGACAACTCTTCGATCGTAATTCTCCGAGCTGTAATTTCTCTAAGTTGATTGTATCTTCTTTGGAATAAAGAACAATTTTTTTGTGAATCATGAGTTTCTGCATTCTAAGATGTGTACTTTTCCCAGGCTCTTCCAGGCCGAACTACTTGCTCCCTTCTTTCATCAATATGATTTACTTTTTTATCCACAAGGACATTAAGCAAGGTAAAAAATGAACACAGAGAGAGTTATCCGTACCAAAACCGATATTACTTCATTAAAGACTACAATCCGAGGTCTATCGGTAACCGCGAGGTGCTTAGCGCTCCAAGAGTGAAGAGAGTTTCTTCCTCTTCCTCGCTTGAAGTTCAGAGTTGACGGCCCGACCACGCGCGATACGATGTAGGGGCCTTCCCAATTGGGCCCTAGCTTCCGTGTGTAGGATCTTTCCTTGATGGCGTAGTTTTTTCAAAAATCCAGACGCTGTGCTTGTAACTCCCGGTCCGACCTTCGATCATAGTACCTCGCTGTCTTCCTATGGTAGTCCTCAACACGCTTCAAGACCTTCTCACGCTTTTCTTCTAGGAGGTCTAGGTTTAGGCGAAGAACCTCTTCGTTGTACTCTACACTTGCAAATTCAACCCTTGGAGACTTTAATCCGACCTCGACAAGGGCCATCAGCCTCTATGCCATAGGCCGTATGCACTGGGGTCTCCCGAGTCAAGCACCTCAGACGTGGTTCTATATGCCCATAACACCTCGGGGAGGTATTCTACCCATCTTCCCTTTAGATTTTCCAATTTGGTCTTCAGTGCTGCCTTAAGGGTCCTTATAGTGACTTATGCTTGCCCATTGGACTGTGGATGAGTTGAGGATGAGTAGTAGTTCTTGATTTCGAGCTCGACGCAAAAATCTTTGAACTCGATCACGAACTGTTTCCCACATCCGACAATCGTGGCTCTCGATACCAAATCTACATATTATGGAGTGCCAAACGAAATTGCGTACCTTTTGCTCCGTGATTGTTGCTAGGGGTTCAGCCTCGGCCCATTTGGTGAAATAATCCACTGCCATGATGATAAATCTCGCACCGCCCTCCGATGGGAGGTCCCAAAAGATGTCCAATCCCCACTATTGAAAGTGGCCAGTGGACTGCACCTGACAGCCTGCCCGGCGGAGATGAGAGATCTTGGCATGCTCTTGTCACACTTTGCACTTTTTGACTAGTTCTGTCGCATCTTTGAGCATAGTGGGCCAGTAATATCCCTGCCTCAAGGCTATGCCCGCTGCCCGAGCCCGGGCGTGATTTGCCACGATACATACGCTCATGTACTTCCCGAGTACGAGTTAGCCTTCCCTTCCTAAGCACTTGAGGACTAAAAGTGAAAAACCACGTTTATAGAGGGTCCTCGATGAATGGTGTAAATCTCGCGCATTTAACACTACTAAAAAATCACCGAATTATCGACCATTTTTTCGTTGGTAAACAAGACTTGGTCGGTAAACCCATTATCGACCATTTACCGACCAAATTATTTAGGTCTGAATTTTCCTATTTCTGCACTATTTCATTGACAAAAATCAATTGGTCGGTAAATTCATCACCATTTACCGACAAAACCATTTCCCGACCAGTTTTCCGGACCATTTACCTAATCGAAAGAATTTTGGTCGGTAAATGGTCTCCAATGGTTGCAATTACCGACCAAATTGAGACAAAACCACCAAAATTTTTAAAAATTTTGGTCGGGTAAATGGTTCTAAATGTTTCCAGATCTACCGACAAATTATATTCACTTCACGACCAAAATTTTTAATATCATCGTCCGTAAATGGTCTCCAAATGGTTTGGTAATTACGATCAAAATTGCACTTCAAAACCGACCGTAAAAATTTTTTAAATATCATTGGTCGGCAAATGGTTTCCAAATGGTCGGTAAATTAATTTAAATATTTTTTTGCCATTTCTTTAGTTTGATATTATCTTGCTTTTAAATATATATATATATATATATATATATATATATATATATATATATATATATATATATATATAGGTATATATATATATATATATATATATATATATATATATATTAAGATTACAAATAAAAGAAAAGCTCAATAAAGGTATGCATATTATATATAAAGAGAGTAAAAATATTTTAAAACAAGCAAAACTAATATGTATACTCGTATATATAGTAAATAAGTCAAGAAAAAATAAAACATGAATTCCCAAATCCAAGTATGCATAAAAAAAAAGTGTGTAATACACTCAATCATCCAACCTAGTGTCATCATCGCGGATGCCGAGATGTATCCGGGTCCGTACGCGAGATGTTCGTACCGATGTAGCCGCCCGCCGCCGCTAACTCGACGCGGCCGCAGTGCTGCCGTGAGGTGCCGGAGTAGATGTCGTAGCCGGAGCATTGCCTCGAACAATCCGAGAGATCATCAGGTTGAACCGCGCCACCTTCCGACACTTCTTTTGTAAGTTACCAAACGCCAGACGCAACTCATCCCTATCATCCTCATACGATCACGCGCCGCTTCAGATCTACTAACCGATATCAGACGCATTGCGATAGCGCTCTCCGGAAGTCCTCCATCGCCGAGAACAAATTCAAATGGTCCCGAAGATGGAGCTTCATAATCCGGGTCGTTTATGCGAGCATCGATGATGTCGACGAGCCGACGCCATGGGACGCATCTTTCTCCTCGCCATCAACACTTCATACCAATCCGATTCGTATCAACCCAAGGGAGTCATGAATGAGAAC
This sequence comes from Tetrastigma voinierianum, assembly GCA_016808115.1. NCBI lineage: Eukaryota > Viridiplantae > Streptophyta > Magnoliopsida > Vitales > Vitaceae > Tetrastigma > Tetrastigma voinierianum. Next base: position 629,036 of record JAEQBH010004751.1, read on the forward strand.
TACCCGCTATAACCATCACATGAAGTCGGCAGACTCGGGAATTTTTGGTCGCAAAGAGCTAACATTTCCTCATATCTCCTCAATAAACATGTAAAATAAGTATTTTAATTTATCTTCAAAAAAATAAAGAGAGAAGTATAAACCAAATCTTTGACTATATTTTTTTACATGTTTCCTGGGTCCGCTGACAACCCGTCAACTCGAATATTCATGGATGTCGGTGAACCCGACACCACTTCATTGAGTCCCTTTCTCCAAGACTCGATTTAATGAAAATCTACAGTCTCCTTTGCACAGGAGCTATACTAAAATACAACATGTCCAATAACATGGCAACCTATCCCAACATTTCACACCAACCACACCGGGTCCACTTATGGATAAAAATGAGTAAAAATGGCCACTTGGGCTCATACATCACTACTCACAAAAATATATCCAATCAACTATATATATTACATGGTTCAAGTGTTAATAACTGTAATAATTCAAACATATATTAAACTCGATGCAACAAATCGAATACGCTGAGTCGCAACAAATTAACATTTCATCTTGTCTAATAAACATGTAAAATAAGTATTTTAATTGATCTTCAAAAAAATAAAGAGAGAAGTATAAACCAAATCTTGGATTATATTTTTTTACATGTCCTGGCTGGGAATCCAATATTTCACACCGACCAATTGTGTCCACATACTCTGATAAAAATGAGTAAAAATAAGTATTTTAATTTATCTTCAAAAAAAGAAGTAATTTTGTTTTAATGAAACTTACATTTGCCGCACGAGACTTCCGATTTAACAAAAGTCCGATCATCATGACCCTTCTCGTGTGTGCGTGTATCTCGAATAAGCCGAGGAGCACTAGGCTTCTTACCCTCTCAAGGTGTCTTTAATTACAAACAATACATATGTTAATTCAATTGAAAAAAAATCCTTTTGAGAAATGAAAAATAGGCATAATTGAACACAATTCACAAAGTAATAAACATAAGAAGTATAAATTAGAAATAATACCAATGCTCGTTCGTGCTCATGCATAGAGCGAGATCCACAAGTGTGTGTGCATGCCACTACCCTCTCCAATTTCGCTCCGAGCGACGACATTGCCACCGATTCTCACACTCTTCCTATAATCGATCTTTCCCATCTTCGCCACCCTGAAAACATGATCGGGGACACTCAAATCTTGCCTTTCTTCTTCAACCATTTATCTTTGACCTCGTACACCCGTGAGCCTTTATACCGATCAAAAGATGTTTATAGAACACCGACCGCTCCGATTGTGTCCACCTATAAACTTTCTGCAATTATAATTTAAACATATTTCATCAAGAACAAAAGAATAAATAAAAGATGTAAAAATGTTAAGTAGTAAATATATACCTTAAATTCTTTCCAAATCATCAATCGGTTCTATCCGTCGCTGACTTCCAATTATGTCCATGAGGTTTAAAGTGACTTCAAAATTGTCCTCTAACTCCTAGAAATTGAACCAGATCATTTAACTTCTTCCTCAGAACTCCAAAATTTCATGTAAAGTAAGAAATAATTAAGAAATGGATAAATATTAGTTAAGTTTCATATCTTACTATTATCAATGGTTTATCAAACTGATAATGGTGTGGAGAGTCTCGTATGTGTATGTTCTAGCAAACTCCCACCCACTCTCGCTCGAATATTCACCACAATCAGAGTCATGGATGTGATCAGCTGCTGGATAATGATCACTCATTGATCACCCCGCCTGCTCACTCAGAATCATCACTCTGCCAAACAGCACCCGAGGCCCACGCTTCTGTCAGACCGGTACGACCCCGGCAACGTGTCGCTCTACCGGCCCACGTGCCATATCCGTTAAAAATAATAAGCAACACATTATTGATTAGTACATCAAGTAAAATACATAAGGCAATGAAATAAAAACAAACATGGTTAACGATTGAAATAACTAAACTCACTAACTACTCATTCCTCATCGAATCATCTAAATCCTGGCTCGCTCTTCTTCTTCTCGCATGTAGTAACATCATTTTCAAACTCCTCTTCATCACTCGCTTTCTTCCTCATGATCAATTAAATGTTCATCAACATCTACATCCCCACTCTGTATCCATCTCGAAGATGCAACTAAAGGACGCCTTCGCCCCCACTACGCTCTTCGATTATAAACAAAGATTGCTATCATTTTGAAATGTCGGTTCTATGACACGCATTTCGTGATGCGATGTCAATTTGAGCCTCTAGCTTTGATCTTGCACACAAATTTTTCCAATTTTCTAGGACCTGTCCGACCGGATATTCACAATAATAAACTCTGTGATGCTTCAGACGCTTAAGACAAAAGGTTCATACTTGTTGATTCGTTTTATCGCGGCACATCGACAAGTTTATATCGAGGATGGACAACTATACCGCATGGTGTTGGTCGAACCATTCACATTTGAATAACATGTTTTTAACCTCGAGGGCTTCAAATTTAACCTCGATCACTTTCACCCCGCAGTCCCGTAATAGTCATATTCTGGCTTCATTGTATACTGATCTTTAATGCATAAATTCTCAGAGATTAATCAAGGTCTCTAAGAACTCCCATACGATTAAGTGAAATTTAAAACCATTCACACAAAGAACTGCTGTAAGTTCTAACCTCTAGGGGACCTCGTACATAGTTCTAAGATAATGATTGAAATTTTATTTGCACGATTATGAACCCGTAATCGAAATCGTTGTATTGTCGAGGATTACAATTATAAATTTGTATCGTAACATTACAATTGTTTTGTGATTTTCATGTTTCTTAGTAAAACATACGTATTTTTTCAAACCATGATGGAAATTCTGTCTGGTCACAAGATGATAGTTTCATTATCTGGCCAGAAACTATTTACGTTTCAAATAATACACTAAAAATAAAAATGAAATTAGAGAAAATGATACATTGAGAGGAAATAGTAAATTAACATGCTAAATAGATCTCATTTGACGAAGAACTACTTACTCTATGAATGGTCAACCTCGACAATTCATTAGGACATATAGATGAGCCGGCAAAGATATTCATTGTCCGCTAGATACCGCTTCCTTCTAAGACCGATTGCTTTACCCGAGGCTTGAAATTTCTTAAACATATCATCATCCACAATGTCATCAAGATAAACCTCATTCCGCTTTTCCTTAAGTGGAAGAGTTGATCTCCTTCTTTGAAATAGAATGATGCGACTCGGGGCAAAACTTCATCCATAATATACCCAATTGATATAGAACCTCTACTCGAGCCTTATTCATGATTTTATGCTTTATTTTCCTCAAGTATCTACAAGAAGATTATTGAATATTACAAGTCATGTATGTGTGTATATATATATATATATATATATATATATATATATATATATATATATATATATATATATATATATATATATATATGAAAAGAATTGGTTGAGTGAATTAATATTACCTTTCTAGGATACATCCAACAATAATGGACTGACCAAGAATTTAGCTTCAGAAGCTAAGTGAATTCAAAGATGTTCCATTGAGTCAAAAAACTTTCGAGGGAAGATCTTCAAGATCGTGATAAGATAAATGGTGAATTTGTTTATCCGCATTCCTCAACTCCTCATCACCAAAAGAAGAAGAAGTCAATTGCTTGAAGAATAAAGAAATCTCATTATCGCTCCCACATTCTAATAGCTCATGAATTCTCAAGAGCAATTGTAACAACCTTCGCAAGAATACATGACAATCGCGACTCTTCATGCAAACATCTAAGTCAATTATCCACACACTTCCCTGCATTAGAAGCATAACCATCCGAAATCTCGCTTTACTCCACTCCAACACATCCTTCTTCTCGTGATTTATTCAACAAAATGGTACATCAGGGTATTTACCGGGTGACAAGATTTTGCGGCAACTGAGGACGACGAGATAATATTTATTCAACTCCTCTCTTGACTTGTACGTGTCCTTAGTTTTCCCCGGAATGTTAAACAATCGGTATTGAAAATATCATTAAACACATTCTTCGATATGCATAACATCAAGATCAGGTTCGAGCAAGTGTTCACGCCGCAGGCAAATCCCATAAAATACTTCTCTTATTCCACTCCACAAGTCTTAGATATAGCCGCATTCACAACCTCAAGATCAACATCTATCACCTTCCTCAACCCTCTCGTTATTCAAATTCCGCTCGAATTGCATCCCCCGCATCTAACCCCGAATTGTTTAGCAATCTTATTCTAATGAAGTCTTTGGTGTTACGTCGACACGGATGATTCATGGGCAAAACTTCCGATGGTTGTCGAACCACGACCGCTTTCTCCCGCTTCTTAATTAACGAAAGCATCGTAGTCTTCCATACAATGCTGACATGCCAACATACCAGCAAGACTCCACCCGCACATCATAGAATACGCTTGAAAGTCATTTATGGTCCACATGAGGCACGCAGATCTCGGTAGTAAATTTTCGCTTTGGAAATATCATAAGTTTGAACCCCAACACCCCACAGACTTTTCAACTTTGCTATTGTTGACAAATCAAAACACACACACAAAATTTACAACACTGCTACCCATGGACTATTAATTAATCCCCAGCAACCTTGCCATAAAATTTGTGGAAAGTATAATATGTAAAACAAAAATCTCTCAGAATAAGTCATTTTCAAAGCGTTGTTTTGATTTGCAATTCTGCAAGTGCACAGGTCAACAAGTAATAAAATGGATTTAAGTCCGTATATCGATCCCACAGAGATCTCTACGAATTTTAAATCAATTCCGACTACTCAAGCTCCATACTATTTCGGGACTATAAATGATAATGGAATCAAAGATTAAGGTACGAAAATTAAAATGAACATAAGAAAATAACTGGAATGAAAAATAAACTTGAATAAAAAGAATAAAGAATAAGTGATAGTTAGGAAATGATCATCAATTGAATAGTAATCGTTTAGAGAACACATTAAGATCAATGCTATTGTGAAGAATCAATTCCTGCTGTAAACTTGTAAAGTTTTCTGTGAATTTTCAGTTTCCCGAATCTGTCCAAGGCTAAAGTAGTTCAGCTGGAACTCTCCAAACTTCACATTTCATTACTTCCATTTTGACCTCGATTCTCGAATACGTGGAATTAGATAATCACTTTTAACAAGCACTTCCTAACTCGGGTATTTTTTCTTTTCGCAATACTTCACCCATTTTGTGGACTCAAACCTTAGTTCCTGCCATCTGGCCAAGCAAGGATATACAATTTCCAGTCGTTTCTTCCTCAAAATTAATAGATCACCCTTCTCTGATTAGATCTCTAACACTAGGAATGACATCACTATCCTAATCGAGGTGAACTTTTGTTTGTTTAAATGGATAACCTGCTCGACTCGGCCTCGATTTCAAGCGAAGAGGATTTATCCAAGTAAACTCACAAAGCACAATGCATCAAAAATAGCAAAGAATATACCTTTACAGAGTGTTCATAGCTCCCAGAATGTCTTCTCTGTGTCACCGTGAGGACCTCCTTGAACCCGAACGATGAAATTAAACCTAGACGGCATAAGAAACCTGGACATTTAGATCGAAACTAAACCCAACTAACAAATCCATAAACCGGGAATTACGATTTGTCGAAACAACAATAGGAAAGATAAGTTCTAAATAATGGCATTCATATAATGGAAGCCGGGTTCCTCGACATCGATCATAATAATCGCAAGATTCTCCGATCATAAAGAATACCAAGATTTCGAACCGATAAAACCGACTTTAATTTATCCGAATTCCACTTTCCAGTAGTAATTAGAAAGAATTGCATTCAGATTCAGCTTCTTCGCAAACGACAAGATCCACCTTAAATGAACAAAAATAAATGGTATGAAACTAATCTACTCTAAACGATTTTAAACATAAAAAATAAAGAAAGAAAACAAAGAAAGAAAACTAAATACCGAGTTTCACTATCCAGACTTCTCTGCCTGTGGGTCACCAAGCTACTTTAATGAGTTGATAGCTGCGGTATTTATAGGGTTCCTAAATCGGGCCCTCTTAATCCCAATGTGTACCGCCGACCGCAGAGTATCCAGCCCAAGTTATCGCCTCGTCGCCACTTCAGCTTCCTTGTCGCGGACATCATCGAGGTCGCGACCTCGATCCCACGTCGCGACTTCAGCGTGCACTATATAGCCTTGATTTAGTCATTCTTGGTGTCGCGACATCACCATCTTGTCGCGACCTCAGCTTAAGTCATCTACAGTCTTCAACTGATGTCTTCGGATGTCGCGACATCAATCTCTTGTCGCGACATCACTTTGAGTTCCAGCAGCTTCATCAGTCCAAACCTTTCATAGCTTCAAGGTGCTTCTGTTGTCGCGACCTCTTATCCTAGTCACGACATCAACTTAAGTCATTTCATAGCTAACTACCTTCACCGTCGCGACTGAAATATTGCCGCGGACTCCTCACTTCATGAAGCTTACCTTCAACCGAAAGGTGTCCGTGTCGCGACATCAATTAAGTTCTCGCTTAACCAATGCTTTCGATGTCGCTGACATCGCATTGATGTCGCATTGTTTTAAGACTCGCAGCCTTCGATCTACTGTTCTCGATGTCACGACATCGATATTCACGCGACCTCACTTTATGAAACTTCATCCTTAACTCGGGAAAGGTGTCCTATGTCGCGACTCCCGATCTCACGTCGCGACATCGCTCATTTCTTTTCGCTTCATGTGCGCCTACGTCGCGACTCTATAGCTTGTTATCCCCCGGCCGCGACCTCAACTGGGCTGTGTAAACCCCAAAACTGCATCAATGACTTAGCCATTTCTTTTCCTTTCGTCACAATCGGGTCGCAGACCTTTTATCCACTTATTCGCAGATTTTCCGTCGCTTCTTCGCTTCCTCCCCGCAATGACAAATCGTGAGTTTCTTCCACAATCGCCTATTAAATATCGACGGACCGAAAACTAAACAGAAAACGGACTAAAAAGCAGGACTTTAAGCTCATCACCATCAATGGTCGCAAGAAACATCTATCTTCCCTTTGATTCATAGTCTTAAGACTAACATGTCAAACATAAATTCCTCCTTCATACATAAGTCCTGGAGGCAAGTTATAATGACATCACCACCACAGGCCACAAAGAATATTGTCATCTAAATCACCAAACTACCGAAAACCATCGCAAATAAACCCACCTCAACATTTAACTGTGATGAAAATCGTGGAAACACCTATCAAAATGTTTCTGCCAGGCACGTATGGGTGACACATCTATCGCCCTCCATATGATGCTCAATGCCACCATTTCATTAGCTATTGCGTTGATGCATACAATCTCCAAGAACCTAGGTGTTATCGAAAATAGTGCACTTCATACTCGCACCATCTCCGTATATACACCCATTTCAGAACCACTAACCTTTGCTTGTACCGAAAGCATGCCCACATTTTTTTACAATTGTTAAGGTCACTGTTTATCACCCCAAGAGTATCATACATTTGTTCACACAAAGAATGAATGACCTGTGACGGTAATCCCAACCCTCTAACTAACTTCTTCGCAAGGTCAGAAACTAATGGCATCAGACATCTTGTGGCAACAGCTTCTGAATGAAATTAGACATATCATCAAACCATGCCTCGCGAACACCTGTGGTCGCACTTTATTTCTAACATCCACACGGCCATAGAGAATGAGTATGCTTGTAATCCCTCATATACAAATTTCTTTGTCTCTTGGGCCGAATCATGTCATAGAAATTCCTTGCTCCTACATTGGGTTCCTCATCCCAAGTTGAATTGTGACCCGCAGCATCACAAACCACATTCTATGGTATGTAGTGTGATTCATATTATCCGAGACCATCCGATCGCTCTACTCTATCGACACCCGCATCGAACTCGAACACCTTGGTGGACTTGCTTCTCACCATGTCCAAACATAGTAATCCCAAGACAAAAACATTTCTATACAAATGCACCTTCACGCCTCAACATTCAAAAACTTCTATCCCGACATTTAACTAAAGTGCAAGGACACCTTATAGCCGGTACACCATTCACACACTCAGGATGTCTCGTATTTAACGCAACAAATTCATCAACTTTATCCCCCATTCATTAGGAGAACATTCCATTCATTATTCGACCCTCGTACATCCATTCACGATCGTCTTCCATAACTAGTCACAAAAAAAATCAATTTAGTAAGCAAACGCGATTGTCCTCAATTATTTTTATGTTCATTAACCATTTATTGTGGTTCCGATAAAGTTATTTTTACGCGTGTGATATGCAACCTACTACACATCCACCTCCACCTCCACCCGTCCAAAAGTTCTTTTCTCTTCAATAGGTTCGTCCTAATCCACAAAGTTACGTTAAAAGATCACGACAGAATGTTCATTATGTATGCATTTCGACAGCCACCCGACGTGGTTCTCCAAGTACACTAAATAAGATATATAAATAATAATGCATAATCTGCTTGATTTAGCAAATTGCATTACTATTTATATATCCTAATGTGCACCGAGAACAAACGAGAGCAGAGGCACCAAATGACACATAATATATGCAATTTAAATTAAATCATGATCATTTAATTAACGCCCTTCAGAACCGTCCACTGGACAATCCATTATCTAAACTTCATTGTAATCGACTGGGATGTATTCTTACTTCGCTTAACTATATGAATCAAAACGACAACTTTAATCGCTTCATTTATGATGCATTTTCAAATCGCTGCTAAGAGAATGCGCATTTGGCTGTATAATTAAAAAATTTAGTTTATATATGTTAAACGATTTCTTCAATTTAATTCTATCACATGTTCTTATATCCATATCATTCATAAATTCATACTATATCATGTAATCAACTCATATATTCCTATAAATTTCATTCAAGTGATTAGTACACTTGGTACTCTAATCTAAATTTCAGAAATATATGGGCACCCAATGCTATTAAATAGCATATGGTCAGATTCTAAACTCAATGGGCTTTCCATAGCCCAAGAACGCCTATAACAGCAGTCCTTAACGAAGGAGTTATGCAAAGGTAATCCCTCAAGAAAATGATAACTTGCAGCAAGATAAAGAAGAAGAAGAACAACTGTTTTTCATCATTTTCGAATCTAATATGAGTTCAACTCTGATCAAGATATATATGGGTGGATTTTAGACTCAAAGGGATTTTTATAGAGTCTAAGAACACCTATACCAGTCCTAACGGCAGTTTATGCAAGTTGCAATCCCGAAGAAAATGAAAGCAACTTGTAGCAGTAAGCAGCAGCAGCAGCAACCACTGTTTTTCGTCATTTTAGAATCTAATATGAGTTCAACTCTGATCAAGCTATATATGGGTGGATTCTAGACTCAAAGGGCTTTCCATAGAGTCTAAGAACACCCAAATCCAAGTTCTAATGAAGGAGTTATGATACTGAAATCATGAAGAAAATCAGCACACTGCAGTACTGCAGCAGCAGGGCCACTTCCTGATTTTCTTCTATTTTCGGATAGGATATGACCCTATTTTTATCAAGATATATATGGGTGGATTCTAGACTCAAAGGGCTTTCCATAGAGTCTATAACACCCAAATCCAAGTTCTAATGAAGGAGTTATGCATGTTTTAAAATCATGAAGAAAATCAAAGCACACTGCAGTACCGCAGCAGCAGGGGCCACTGATTTTCTTCATTTTCGGATAGGATATGACCTCACTTTTATCAAGCCATATATGGTGGATTCTAGACTCAAAGGGCTTCCATAGAGTCTTCCAATAACACCCAAATCCAAGTTCTAATGAAGGAGTTATGCATGTTTTAAATCATGAAGAAAATCAGCACACTGCAATTGCAGCAGGGCCACTGATTTTCTCTTCATTTTTAAATAGGATATGAGCTCACTTTTTTTTATCAAGCTATATATGGGTGGATTCTAGACTCAAAGAGCTTTCTATGAGCTCCAAGAACACCTATAATGTAGTCCAACTAAGGAGTTATGTTGCAATCCTCGAAGAAAATGAGAACTTGCAGCAAGATAAAGAAGAAGAGTAAAGAGGGCAGCCAGCTAGAAGAATAGCATAAACTAAACTAGCTCAAAGAAAAAATAGTAAAACCAAAACTAGCTCAAGTGAACTCCAAGATGGAGGAAAGAAGTACAAACCCACATTCGATAATCATAATCAACTCACTGCTCTAAATTATCGATCTACCATAGTTGTATGAATTATTTTTAATTTTTAGTGTTAAGTATAGAAAAACCCTCTCCTTCTCTAACTGGATTACACCAAGTACTTTATTTCACCCTACTAGCAAGAAAAGAACAGTCTCATAAGGAGGTGAATGGGCTGAACCTATCACTCTTGGACCACCATTGCAAGCAAAAGCAGTTAACTTATGTGTGTCACCATAGTCCTTTTCTATTTGTATCCATGCATGAATCTCAACTGCAACTCAACCATAGTTTATTAGAATAAATTAAACCCGAAATTATTCCTCATAAGCTCCAAAATAGATGGTTTGCAAGAGTGTAGTTCTCTGCATCACTAGCTAATTTTTCAACTTCACAATCACTTGGGTGGTTACCTATTCATAGTGATAGAGAAAGTAAAGCATGAATAGATTTGAGAAGCACAAATCATGTCAAGATATAAAACCAACCACAAACAAGTCCATCCCCCTGCTTTTACCAAGATCAAAAGTGTGACAATTATTTTTTCCCCGAAACCAAACAAGATACCTAGTAGGATAATGTAAATTTTCGTGGGGATGTGGAAACCAAATAAACTAACCTAATCGAAAGTAACATATTAACACCCCATAGACAAAATTAAAATTCATGGAATAACATAATTATCGTATTCTTGTTCATAGTAAAAATGAAATTTTTTTTTTTTAAGTCTTAACCTCGTTTACGGCGTAACGGAGAAAAAGAAACAAATTCAGACCGCATAAATGTATATCTAGTTAATGAGCCAAACGCTTGTAGTATTACGATTGTGATACTACCCTAGATAGTGGATACTCCGCTTTCCCCGATCTCTCAACCCATAACAAACCAACCCACCCAACCCATTGCCGATACCTTTAGGCTTTTCCCACCGCTTCTATACTTTCTAAGCAAACAAACAGAAAATAAGAAGTGAAACACAAATGTAAGCAGAATAAAGAACCCACAATCACATCTTAACCTTACATACACTAAAACCCCGATAAATTACAAGAAGGAAGCCGTAACTCGCATTTCACGTAACCCACGCTAAATGAGAAACAAAACCACTGTGAACTCCATTAATCAAAACACCAACATACCCCTTTATGCTTTTTCTCAAAGAAACAAGAAAATCCTAGAAGCTCCAATCACTAAAATCTTAAGCAAAATTGAATAAATAGAAACAAAGAACTCTAATGCTGCTTAACACCGAACTCAAATCAAATAACACTCACACTAGAACATAAACAAACAGACTATTGAAAGTCGAAAAATTGCACTGATCTCGAGTGAAGACAAGTAAGATAGACAGAGACAGAGAAAGAGGGGAAGAGGGAGAAGTGTGAAATGGAGAGGAGTGAGTGAGAGTTAAATGGATTTTTGACCCTCTTTTTGCGGGTATTGCAATGCTTTGTCCTTTCCTTTGAATCTTTCTCTTATCTTTAATTTTAACATTAGTCAATTTATTTCCTCCATTTCTTTATGGTAAATCACATACAGCTTCCCTGCCAACTCAACATTGTCCACTTTTCTTTATGTTTCTCCCCATCTTTTCTTTAATTTTTCACTGCTAAATTCTTTCTTTATTTTGAAAACAAAAATTTCCTATATTGTTTGTTTCCAAGGAAAATGATGACTTGTGAACCTTTTATGATTTCTAATAATATCAAAAGCAAAAGGTTGATTCCACATACCCTATAAATACACTCCTGCTTTCTATCTTTTCTAAAAGATAAATGAATGATTATAATTGAGGAAATCTGCCTTGGATACACTTCTCTTATAAATTATAAATAATTTCAAATTTTTATAAATAATTGTGATTCTACTTTTATTGTTTAATTTCTAAAAATCTAAAAACATGTTGGTTGGGTAAAAGGAGAAATATAAGGAGATTTTTTTTTCAGATTATTCAATAATTTTGTCAGTAATATTTTATAATTTTTCCAAATTCATGGTTGTTTGTACATGGTTATGTTTCTTTTTTGAAAAATAAAGAGAACATTAAAAGAATGCTAGGACTACAGTTATTGGGAATTTTTGCCCCTTAACCATGGTCTAGATGTGTCCATCATGCCTAACTAAAGTTGTAGAGCATTCAGTTAAAAGGTATCTCGGGGTTCGAATAGAACAATTTACTACCTTAAAACTATAATATATATTAAAAAAAATAATCTATGACCCAGATGTTAACTTGTCTCCTTAACTAATTTTTTTGATCATTTTATATCTCCATATTATTTAAACCCAATAATTTTTGGAAAGCCATTGACATAGAGTAAAATGATAATTCCGGATATTCGTATTTATTTATTATATTTCATTTCTAAAAAATAATTTGAAATTTTAAAGTAAATTTTTTTCTAATATTTTATTTCACAGAAAATAAAATAAATCTTATTTAACAGTTTATATGTTTTTTAATTATTTAATAGATATAAAATATTAAACTTAAATATGTTTTTTTTTATTTGCCATGCTAATCACCAATTTTAGAAAATAATTCAATTTTTTTTCTTTTCCCACAGGTTTCTAGGTATATGTTTGACTTTATAATAAAAAGTAAATTTTATAAAAATGTATGCATTCACATGCTGGAAGAAATATATATTAATATATAGATATGTATTATGGAGCTTAGTCTTGGACCAAAAGGTTGGAAAATACTATTGAAAAATAAAAGGTTGGTAATTGTCGACCATTTACCAACCAAATATTTGGCCTGCACTTAAAATTTTGGGTCGCTTAGTATTTACCGACCATTTTCATGGTACTTATTTTTGGTTGTTACTTGGCTCAGAATTGGTCGGTAATTTTACGCTTAATTCCCGCCTATCTACGTATCAATTTCTGACCAAAATTATTTGGTCGGTAAATATGGTCGGTCTTTGGTCATAAATTGTTCTGAATTTTTTCTTTTTTTGGACTAAACCCTTTGGTCTTAAATGGTCGTGGATTTGCATCACTATTACCGACCAATTTTTTTGGCTCAGAATCCTGCTTATTTTTAAGAATAGTAGTTCGCACGCCTCCTTCGGGGGTCGCTGACGTCTTTCCACCAAGCAGTCCCATATGGGGTCCATCCAAATTTCACAAATGCATACGATAGGGGGGAGATTTCCTCGCTATGGATATTTACTGAGGGCTTTGAGAGATGTTCAACAGGTACTAACCTGTCCAGTCTTCCGTGATGTCGCTTGCCACTCATACAAGATCTCGCCGCGACCTCTCCGCCCCGGGCACATGTCCGATCCGAACTCTCACAAAACCCTACAATTCTCGTACCTTCTTGAGGTCCAGGATCATTTTTTCGCCTCCGTCTCGCATGAATCTTCTGGCCTGCTTTACTACCTGGGAATCACCGTATACCTCCAAATTCGATCGCCTTCCATGGATGGGGCGAGGTTAAGCTCGCCATAACAAATTTCGTATTCAAATTTCTCGTTATCGGAGGCTCGGGAAGCCAACCGAGGGCGTACTCTACATCGATTCCGTCGAGAGAGGTCAAAATCGCCTCCCGCACTAATTGAAGGCCGCGTCCCATCTACTGACAACTTCCGCATGGGAGGTAGGCGTTAATCACAGAGCTCTAAGTTCTACCAGGGTGAATACCATGATGAAGTCTGCCAATACCTGCCCTTTTATCGCTGTCCTTGGTTTGTATCTGATGTCAAACTCACTTAAATTTCCATGTACCCATTTACCGCCTCCTCCCCAGGCCTCCCGGTTTGTGCAATATTTGCTTCATTGGATGCTCCACTGGGGACTTTGACGGTGTGAAACAAAACAAGGTCGGTTTTCGCGTGGTCACCAAAGGCTAGGATCAACTTCTCCATCTTTGGATACCTTTCTCACTCCTCCGCAGAGCTCTACGCAGTGAGAGGACCGTCACGTGATCCTATCCCGTCTTCCGACCAGGCGCCACTGCCATAAATCCGAAACGACCTGCATGAAGAGCGAGGAGTTCCCTCGAGGGCATACCAGATAGGTGGATGGGAGCTCAGATAGGCTCCTAGTGTCGCAAACGCCCTAGCATCCGAGAATATATGAAATGAGAAAAGGGGATCCCTCCAAAGGACTCTATTATTCAATTTGTTTTGGTCACTATTTTAAGTCAAGTTTGAGTGTTGAGCTTGAATGGCCTGGGTGTCTCAAACTCAAAATTCATCTTTTCACTTGATGCCACCGTCTTCTACTTTGTACCCTTTCCTTCACCATTACATTGTCGTAATACAACTTATTGAGGTCTTCTCTTATTTGCAGAAGAAAGAAGTCAAAGTTCATCTAAGTTCTAGTCATTGAGAACTATTCCATTTCAATCTTGCCAACACAGCTCCATCCTTGAAAAAAGTGGATTCTAACATCTTGCACTTCATGATTACCATTGATTGTTGGGTCTAGTATCGGGTCTCCCTTGTACACAAAATTTTAAGATTGCCTTAAGGTTGTAACACTTTGCACGATCAGCTCCTCCAGGTATGATGTCTGTTGGCATGAGCCTCTAGTTCTGTTTTACATGGACTAATTTATGTTTACTTCAGGCTTTTTCAATTTGATTTTCTCACTGAGATTTGGCAATGGAAGACAAATAGCAATCAACTCTTTCATTGATAATTTTCAATACCCAAGGTCATCACTTCCCAACTCCATATGGCAATCACTGTAGTTCTTACCACCTTTTTAACCATAGACTCATGGGATCTTCATACACCTTCTCAACTCTATTCAGGAATTGTACATAAACAAAAGTCAGTTTGATGTCTTTGTTTGGTATAAATCAGGAACAAAGACATTGACAGTGAAGAAAAATTTCACCAGGTAGCTCATGCTAAACAAAGTCACTTGTACATTCTCCATGGCTTATGCTTTTTAATAAATAATGCATTTGTTGCTTTAATTTTTAGCAAAAGTATTTCAGAGGTTGTCATGGATGGAAGTGGAGTGAGGAAGGTGATGCTCTTTCAGTGCCTGAAAACTTAACCGGTATTAAACAGGGAGATGGCAAGTACACTACTACAATGGCTTCTATGTTTCTGGTACCAAATTACCAAGCTACAGTCATGTTTGATTGAGGTCGCTCTGTTTTTGCTTTACAGAAATTGTGTTTACTGTTCTTCTGGTTGCATAAATGGAGAGTTAAACCAATTAGCAACAATTGATAGCCAAGGATACAGAAATATAGCATCTTTGTCGTCATGATATTGCTGCAATGTTTCTTTTCCTAATTTTGATGTCATTCTGGTCTTATTTTGGTTTTTCTCAAGTCTTTTGTGATACATCTTGTGGCTGTTTATGTTGGGATGATCACTTAGATCCCTGTCATGTACCTTATCTCACATGCAGCCAGTCTTTAAATATATATGAGGTATTTATTTTTAATTAATTTCGTATATTACGTTGTAAGAAAAGAAAGATCCTAAGTTGGTTTTTCAGTACAGCTATATAACTTAATCTATTTTAGTTTTTTCCAAGGATAATAAGGAAAATATAGAGAATACATTTGGTTACCGGTTTTATTTTATTTTTTTAATTCTGAAAAACATAAATAACACAGAAGGCACTAAACTCAGAAAACAAAAAGAGTCTTCAAAGAACATAAAAATTGTGTTTTATGTGTTTTCAAAAATTGTTCTTAAGACCAATTTTGGAAACATGAACCAAACATGCCCTTATCTTTTATAAGATTATTTTTAGTATCGATTCATTAAATCCTAGAGTTAGATCTCTGTATGAATTGAAAAAATAAAAAATAAATAAAGAATCCAAAGTTGAATAATTTGTTGTGGATCACTCAGATCAGTATCCAGCACCAGGATCCTTTTCTTAGACTTTGACAATGTTCCTATGCTCATCATCCGGAGAAATTCCCATTGCCATCTTGTCTCTCATTGTTTGAATCAGTAGAGTCAGATGTTTATTCGAAAGGAAAGATTTGTAAATCATGAAAAATAACGTGGTGATTCGGTTCATTCACATCCCGAGCTTTTTCACTCTCCTTATCTGTATAAAAGTCTGCTCAGAATTCTCAGTTATAGGGCAAAGACATAGAAGAAATAAAAGCACCTCTAAAGATAAATGCACTCCCCATGGAAGTACCAATTTAGTCGTGTGAAACAGTACTAACCCTTTGGCTCTTCCATGGAAGACAGCAGCAAACACACAGACCATGTTGATGCATATGAAAAATCACGACACTTTTAACCGACTTTGCACTCAGTAGCTCCTAATATATCTATACAATCCTCAAAATGTTCAAGAATTATACATTCACATACTCAGCCACTTGTGTGTTCTCCAACCATAGAGACTATATTTCCAATATATATGCTGATTGGAAGTTGTTCTTTAGTGCATTTTATAGCTTCTATGAGGTCAACATGTATAATATATTATTGCTAGCCAGAAAGTAACAAGTTCGTTTAATTTTGGCTTCTATTTTTGTTTTTAATCATTTAGTATTTGTAACTTTAATTTGTCATAAAATAGTTATTGGAAAATAATTGCTATTGAAGGAATTCCAATTGTTTTCTACTTTTCTCGGTTCTCATTGTCTGCATCACCAGGAAGACTCATATTATGATGAAGAGTAAGGTAACCTGATTCATTCTCATTTGAACTTCCTGATTCGTGCTGTAAGGCTATATTTGGTTTCCATAAGGTTTGAGGGAAAATATAAGGGAAGAAAATAGAAAGAAAAAATGGAAGGAATAAATAAATAGAAGAAAATGAGAAGAGTATTAAATTCGACAAATTATTATTATTAGTTTTGTTACTTCAAATAAATTTTATTTATCTTAACTTTATCTATAAAAATTAAATAATTTAAAAATATATAAGTTTTTAAGTAATTTAATTTATATTTAATTTTATTGATTTTTTTCAATTCATATGACCATAATATTTAAATGTCAAGCTTTTTTTATTTTTTTTATTTTTTATTTTTTGGTTCATGTTACCATAATTTATATCTGCAGGATGACTTTTGTGGTTGTAAAAGCATGCCTGATTGCAGCTGCAACCAAGAATGCGTATCACACGAAGGGTCTGTTTGTTTACTGACTTTTTTTCAAAAGTTAACATTTTCGCATTTAACTATTTGTTTTTAAATTTTTTACTTAATTTATCACAAAATTTTTACAAAAACTTTAATAAATGAATATTCTTTCGCTTTTCTATTCGTAAGTTTTATCAAAAAACAAAGAAAAACTCCACCATTACCTAACAAGGAGGAGGGATCTAATACTCATTACTTTTTTTTTGATCAGTAGATCTAATACTCATTACTAACGATGACAACGAGACAGAGTAGCCCTATCCCAATCCCAACCCGTTTATTTTTTTCAATTCTCAAACCTGTCTCGTTCAAAAAATTAAATAAGGTGGGTTGGCAAGGATGAGAAAATTCCCAAATCCGCACGTTTACATTGATTTTTGTTTTTAAATTTTTTAAATTTTTTTTATTATATTAAAATAATATATTTCATAAAAATTAAAAAAAGTATGAATTTTTATAAATTATTTATTAAAAAAACATTATAATAATTATTATTTATATTAAAGTATAAAATAAAATAATAAAAAAATATTTTTAAAATATATTCGAGGCGGGAATAACAATACCCGAACCCATATCTGGTTTGAGAAAATAAACACGAATTCGCTAAAAACCCGATTACAGTTAAACCAAACTCATCCCATTAAGAACAGAGGAGGAACCCGAAATAACTCATCCCATTACCAGCCCTGCTCATTAGTCATTGTTAAAAAACAAATAACTTAATACTTAATGCTATTAAGTACTATTAATCGTTAAACTTAAAAATAATTATATTAAACATTAAATAAAAAAACAAACGCTTTCGAAGTACCAATATGAAAGACGACAGGGGGTGGAATGGTCCACCAGCTATTTAGCATAATTTATTAAGTTTTGGGCATCCCAATTGCAAGTTTTGAATAAGAAATTGGGAATCTTGTATTTATCTACATCAATTTCAAAATATTAGCAAAATTGAAAACAAGAATGACTTTTATATGGTCTAGGTTGGTCTACGAAGAAATAATTGTACATTTGGTAAAACAATAATGATGACCAGAAGAAAACCCAAAATACCCACCAAGTGCACTTTTTCTACTTTTTGTACTTTTTTGCATTTTAGTTCTCTCATGTCTCCATTACCATGTACATACCCTCATATTTTTAGGAAACAATACTTATATTATATCAAATTGCATTGACTTGATAATTAAATTGTTAATTATCTTACATAATATAGAAATAATATATTTTATTTTACAAT
Organism: Tetrastigma voinierianum; assembly: GCA_016808115.1. NCBI lineage: Eukaryota > Viridiplantae > Streptophyta > Magnoliopsida > Vitales > Vitaceae > Tetrastigma > Tetrastigma voinierianum. The sequence continues at coordinate 647,569 of JAEQBH010004751.1, forward strand.
TAAATAAGTTAAATTATTTATCAAATTTTAAATTTAAAATACAAAATTTTAAAACATAAAATATTGTTATTTGCATTTTATTATAACTCTAAGGGGAAAATTATCAAAATTTAATATTACTTATTTCAAAATTTTTTTATACAGATTATATTGATTTTAAAAAATTTTGGAAAAAAATGAATGATAAAAAGAAAAGTGAAGAAAAAAAAAAAAATTAGAAATATGATTTAAATTTGATAAAATATTTTAGAATATTCTTTCCAATTTGTTTGTATAATACCCTCACTAATACAACCATGCATATGAATAAACCCTACCATAGTCTATATTTGTAAGGAGGTTTTAAATAATTTTTATTATGGTAGTATCTTAGAACTACCTCTAGTTTGTTATGGTAATACCCTAGTCTTTTTAGATCCACAATTAATATATGGATCCTTATGATTTGTGTATTCTTTTATATCCTATAGTTTTAGCTTCCATATATCAAGATAAGTATTACAACTCCGTCTACCCCATCTTGAAAGGGGGTTCCACCATTTCGTATCATATAATGAAATTATATTTCGGATTCCCACATAATAGAATCATTTCTTTCAATACTCACTCATTATTAGTTAATAATTATGATAGTACCAATGCAATATAGGACACTAACAAGTGGCCTCGCGGATTTTAACCAATTGTCTAACTCATTACAACCATGTATATGAAATAGCAACTCATAGTCCATATTTGTATGAGGTTTTTTCAAAATTTCATTATGGTATGTTATGGTAGTACCTATAGTATGTTATGGTAGTACCTCCAATATATTATGGTAGTGCATCAATTGGTTATAGTAGTACCAATGCAACAAAGGATGCGAACTAACGACCTCACATATTCTAATCAATTGTCTAACCAATTACAACCTAGAAATAGAATAAAATCTTATTGTACATTTTCTATAGGTTTTATGCAAATGTTTGTTATGGTAGTATCGAATAGTGCCCCCAATATGTTATGTTTGAACCCTCAGTATGTTATGGTGGTATCAATTGCGAAAACGAGGGTACTCATCCATTATACCACATGTTATGGGAGTACATAAAATTTGAGGCCAATTTTCTAATAGAAGAAGTAATTGACATCATGTCTCCTACCAACATTCCATGTGGAGTTGTTGAAGGTTTATTAATATAGATGGAAATACATTATGAATGTTTGTTAATTTCAATTATGTTGTCTTAACTCATTACGACCATGCATATGAAATAACAACTCATTGTCGATATTTGTATTAGGTTTTTCAAAATTTTATTATGGTAATACTGGGTAGTACCCATAGTATGTTATGATAGTACCTCTAGTATGTTACAGAGTATTCTAGTATATTATGGCAAGATCACTGGTTATGTGAAGACTCAATGCAACAAATGATGCTAACCAGTGACCTCACAGATTTTAATCAAATGTCTAACCAATTATTGTCACGCCCCGATTCCCGGTCCAACCCAAATGGCATATCCGAACCGTTCGTGGCGCTGTGACTATTAACCTGACTCTTACTCGCTTTATTGGGGACGCTGGTATGTCCAAGTTTTATAACTGTATCAACATATCTTATACAAAAATACAAAATAAAACTACCACTGTAGTGGTGTTTACAGTATCACATACATACAGTCTTGAGTCCCATTCACATATACAAAAACTATACATTCACATTTACATTTACATATCAGAGCGCAGAACCTATAGTGATGAACCCCTACTCGTTTGTTGGCCCAACAGAATGCGCGGGAAGATCATCGGCCTCCTTTCTTTCTCGCACCTACACCTGACAAACCCGTGCTGCTTTACGCTTAGTGGGAAACATATGTAGTATGCATATACAATATTTATAGAGAGCATATAACAATAATGTATGTCGATTCTGTATGCATTATATAATGAATTTATATAATTACTTATGCTTATAATGTACTTATGCTTGTCTCTGATCTCGTGATAGGACTCATACTTGTACTTACTAAAGAATCCTTACGCTTGTTCGCATTTCCCCGTGAGTTACGTAACTTATTCTTATTCGTATAACTTAGGTACTTCATGTGACGTAACGATACACATTTGTTTACTCTTATCATATAACTATTATCATATAACTATGGGAATACCTAGACCAGTACTAATAAATGAGTAAGAAACAACACAATAAGTATCCGAAGATACGTTATATTAAAGATCAAGTGCTGAATGTGCCAGAGTGCCAAAACATCGAACAGGAGTGTCAGAAGACTAATCAAGGGTACTGCTACTAAATGTAACGTTCCTCGCCCACGCAATGCGGCGCCGCAGCACAGCGTGAGTGCCGGGCACTGCATCAGAGGTCGAGCACTAATCAGAGTGCCTGGCACTAAACAGAACGCGCTCTCACGCAATGGCAACATGAAGATTTCAGTGGTGGAGTGCCGGCACCGACGAGATGTGCCCCGCTTCATCGCCGTGGATAGAAGAGTCGGTCATTTAATACCTATCTTAGGCATTCCTACGATTATATGTATCTCGTAACTTCCTATCTTATTATCGGGGATGAATCTCGCCCTATCAACTCGCCGAGGCTTACTTCAGGTACTATGATATTTTTTTACTTACTCTTTCTTATCTTAAACCTCTCAATCATTTATTAGAGTTCTAATACTCCCGGTATGCGACTATAGCTAACTATGAAAATACTCAAAACGGAGTCAGAACCGGTACTCAGACCACTGTTTTAGACCGATACGAACCTGCTCTAGAGGGTGGCACCGAGCACCGCTGGGGTGGTACCTAGATCGCTTGCCACGCATCGGGTACCGGTACCACCCCTGTTTGTACCGGGTAGTCAGGTGCGATTCCCGCCTGCACGGCGCACCAAATTCTTTTTCCTTCACTTTTCTTCCATAATTCTCTTCTATTCCATCCTTCATCAAAAACTAATATGGAATCCCTCTAAACAACTCCACAAACACTTTTAATACCAAAGAATCCAAGGATTCATACCAAAGTTCACTAAACTTACAAAACCACACTATGAAGGATTCCATATCTAATTGATATCATAGGGATTTCAACCCAACTTCCCTAAATCTGCAGTTAGGTCGTATTCCTAACAAAAACCCTAGAAAGGGAACCAATTAATGTCCAAAGAAAACCCTAGCAATTCATACCTAAGTAGTTTTTGTACAAAATCATACTAGAATCCATACAAGACTTTAGAATTCCCATACAATTCCATACCAAACTCCAAAGATCCATACCTTTGCTTTGCTCCTCCTTCTTCCTTTTCTTCTTCCTCCTCTTCCTCTTCTTCCCGTATGCTCTCTTGTTTGGAGACCAAAAATGAGTTATTTTTGGTCTCCCTCCCCTATTTATACTTAAAGTTTCTCTTATTTTCATTTTAGTCCTCCCTCCTTCTATTAATTGCTCTACAATTCCTGTTATTTCTACTTTGGCCTCTAGTCTTTTCAAGTTTGACTTTTATGTCCCCTTCTTGACAATTTACAATTTTGCTCTTATGTCTTGTATAATTTCCGGGTTTCTAAATTTCTATGTTTCACATTTCAATTACGAAAATTTTAATTTATGCCTACAAAATACCCTAAACATGTTGAAAACAATTAGGGTATTTTTCGGGGTGTTACAATTATAACCTAGAAATAGAATAAAATCTTATTGTACATTTTCTATAGATTTTATGCAAATGTTTGTTATGGTAGTACCTTGATATGTTATGGTAGTATTAATTGAGAAAACGAGGATACTCATCCAGTATACCAAATATTATGGGAGTACATAACATTTGGAGTCAATTTTCTAATAGCAGAAGTAATTGACATCATGTCTCCTACCAATATTCCATGTGGACTTATTGAAGGTTTGTTAATATAGATTGAAATACATTATGAATGTTTGTTAATTTTAGTTATGTTGTCTTAATTCATTACTTAATTATGCATATGAAATAAATGTATTTCATTCTCCATATTTGTATAAGATTTTTTCAAAATTTTATTATGGTAGTACTAGGTAATACCCCTAGTATGTTATGGTAGTATTTCTAGTATGTTATGCTAGTACCCCCAATATATTATGGAAGTATCAATTGGTTATAGTAGTACCAATGCAACAAAGGATGCTAACCAGCGACCTCACAAATTCTAATAAATTGTTTAACCAATTACAACCTAGAAATAGAATAAAATATTATTGTCACGCCCCGATTCCGGGTCCGACCCGATTGGCGAATCCGAACCGGTTTCAGGGTGCGAAACCATATACTGGGACTCTTTATTTATTTTTTTTTTTTTTATACAAACAATATTTTTCAGAGCTTAACTTATACCTGTGGGTATACAAATAATTTTTGTAATAACCAAAAGTCATTCATATATACAAAGGAGTTACCACTGGAGTGGTATCCATTAAAATCTCTACACATATGCTAAGTCCCACTACATTTCTATACAATTACTTATACATGTACATATCTAATACAAACATCGTGAGATCAAGTGGAAAAGTGCCGGTGAGCACCCATTCTCGAGATGGCCCGCACTAATCGGTGTGGAATGTCCCCGTCTTTATCTCCTCTTTCGCATCTACACGGATTTGAACACCGCGGCTGCTTTACGCTAGTGGGAACATATAGACAGTAACTAATTGCACAACAATAATCGCTGCCACTATCTTTTTTACATTTACTTATGCATATAATCGAAGCCTATTCTTATGTGACTTCTAACTCATCTCATGTTATACATGTAGATTTTATTCTTTTCGGATTCCTTATCATTATCTTGTTCATATTACTTTCCTGTGTCATGTAGTTTACAGGTTGTAACTCATATCTACTACATGTATGATAGATCAAATCATATTCAAAGTAAACTTATACGTATACAATAGCAATTCAGAACAAATCAAATCATATCAATTTCATACAAAGTTCAAATAAGACTACTACCAATACATATTAGACTCTTTATCACTCATCACTACCAAGCCATTAATCAACTCCCTTTTAGAAATTTCATTTCGTGATCCTGACGCCCTTAAATCCTTTTAGTTTTCGTTTTATAAATCTTCATTTTCAAAGTGTTTCACGACCCGAACTCTACTTGACCCGATCACATCCAAGCCGGAGCCCTACATTCGACGCTTTCAATCAAAACATTTATTTTGTCTTATTAAAATTTTCTTTTCAAAGTGTCGCGAATCTCTAATCCCCGACTTGACCCTACATGATCCAAGGTGGAGCCCCAACATTTCGATATTTTCAATTATCTTTCCAAACATTTGTTTATGTTCCATTTAGACTTTTTAATTACACGAAAGCACTTCTTTTCGGACAATCCCATAAACACTTATAATTTCAAAAGACCCTTAACATTTACATTCAACAAAATGCATTTACAAAATGATGCCTTTTTACTATGTCCGTATAATGTAAAAGATACTTATACAAATACACTTTTCAATACCATCGTTTCGTTGTTCTATACCAGGATTCCACATATGGTAACTATATAGAATTCACATCCATGACAAGATTCTCCGCTTGTTGAATCCCCGTCTCGTTTGTCATCATTCAAGAGCAATGTGATCTCACATTCATTATCATCGCTCACATATGGTTTAGAATTGATATTCACGACAGATTCAATTGTTGAATCCTCGTCCTGCTTGTCATTCAAGAGCAATGATTTCAGATTTAACAAGATGATTCACTTGACTATAGAATTGACATCTCATGACATTCAGCTTGTTGAATCCCCGTCTGCTTGTCATTCGCAGCTATGTGATCTCACATTCAATATCACCGTCTCACATATAACTATAGAATTCGACATTCACGACATATTCAAATTGTCGAACTCGCCTCATTGTCATTCAAGAGCAATGCGGGATCTCACATTTAACAATTACGACATCATGACGACCTGGGCTTGGTGAATCCACATGTTGGTCATTCAATATCACATTTCAAATCGCTTTACTTTTTATGCGCATTTCACTTGTAGTGTGCAAATACACGCGCATACATGAGTATGTATGATAAACATTTCGAATAACAATGATTCAAATCATCATATATATATATATTCTATATATATTTCTCAGAAATAGCATTCATAACCGAACACAATCATATTTCAATTCAAATTTCACTAGATATCTTTCAAAGATATACTCAATCTATGTACACATTTCATATGCTCATTTACGTATACTCGTTTATATACTGATCACATATCCTCATTTATATACTTTCATTCATGTATTCACCACGATACTCATTCCTATACTCATTCATGGGTACTATTCATATGCTCATTTACGATACTGCTCATTTGTTATCATTTTCTGGTTATATGTGATGTATTGGCTAATATATCACTTAACCACATTATGTGTTCATGACATATTGCTCGCATGTTCACAATCATGTTTCAATTCATTTTCATTTTCATTCCTTATAATCATTTTCATTTTTCATGAACACATCTTTACATTTTTCATTGTTTCATGCCTATTACATATGGCACTTCATATTCTTGTGAAGTATGATGTATGTGGAATCACACCTCATTCATATATTCTTATTCTATGTATCTACTTTTACTTAGAAGTGGAATCAATCCCATCGACTATCCAAACTAAAGTTATGGCATTTTCATGCCAACTAGTCGGTTTATCTCGATTACACTAGAACAGCTCAGACATTAATTTTTCCGATCCTAACTTCATGTTTGACTCTAGGTCATTGTATTTTTAAATATAAGGTGCTAAGGGTTCTATTCTTAACTGGAATCACCCAATTCGAGCACCGGGTCCTGCCATCCAAACAACCCGACTACTCCCTATGTTCAACGCTGAACCAGAATTTAGCTTGCACACATCTCACTTTGAGTGAATTTTGTTACTTAGGATCAGAATTTCATGATACCTATTCTTTAAGTTTGGTTCTCCTTGAAGTCTATTTTACGTAGCCACTTGAATCACTCAAATCGGATAAGAAATGAGCAAGTTATGGCCAAAATACGAAAACTGGTCAAAACTGGAAAACCGAACAAGTTGTACCGGTACATGTCTAACTTGTACCGGTACAAGTTGGCCAAAAACGACCAGAGCACAAGTTATACCGGTACAAGTTCAAATTGCTGGTATTAGGTCTCCGAAAAGTGCCTGCACGTGTATTTTCTCCCATTTTTCATGCACTTTTCCATCCTAAACCAAATCTATAATTTCATATACACTTCAAAATCATTTCAAATTCATCTTTTAACCTCAATTATCCTCAAATCATCTTTCAATGGATATTTATCTTCTATCAAACCTTCATGATTTTCTCCCCAAAATTCTCTCTAATATGGGTCATAACCCATACACATACCAAATACAAAGGATTTGCTAGGGTTTGTCTTAACCCAACTATTTTACTCTTGCAATTAATCAATGAATCCAACCTCAAAGGAAGGATTCCACAAGCTCTTTTTACATTTGGGGTTTTACCCACCTTACTCCCATTAATCTATTGAGTTAGGATGAAATCCTATCCAACCCTGGGAAGAAATCAATTTCCAACAAGAAACTCATAAGCGTAGATGAACTTTTATCAAACTCCTAGGTCTGGGGCAAACCATTAACCAAACAAAACCAAGGATCCATACCAAAAATCCAAGTCCATACTCAAAGTTAGTAGTTCCATACCTTGTTGGCTTGATCTTGGCTCCACCATCTTCTTCCTCTTCCTCTTCTCTTCTCCTCCTCCTTCACGTTTTTTTCTCCTCCCCCAAATGAGACCAACTTTGGTCTTTTAAAACCCATGTTTGCTAAGGCCTTGTTTGGCCCTCCAAAAACCCATTTTTTTTTTTTGGTTAAGTTTCATTAATTGCTTTTAAGCCTTCCAACTCTTGGCTATTTGTATTCCAAGTTTTATTTCATTTTGGCCTCAAACTCATTTGGCCCATTTCTTTTAAGTCCCTTTTGACAAATTACAGCTTTGTCCTTAAGTTTTGGTAACTCTTCGAGTCTCTCGTTTCTATATTTTTCATTTAACTCACAAAACAATTAAATTATGCTTACAAAATACCCTAAACATGTCGAAAACGACTAGGGTATATTTTGGGGTGTTACAATTATTGTATATTTTCTATGTGTTTTATGCAAATGTTTGTTATGATAATACCGGGTATACTGTAAAACCCGGGTAAATTTGAATTTTTCCTAAAAAGAGCAAAACAAAGAAATTATCATTATAGTACAAGTTGCAAACTCGAATTTTTCAAGATCTCGTGATGATGAAATGAAACCTCACCGCTGGATTAATCTTGCAAAATCTAGATCAGGCAAGCCTTAACGAAATTGCTCTACTAAACGATATTCCCCAAGCACAGGCCCAACACGAGAGCCTAATTCGCCCCTTTAAAAGGCCAGTAATATGATCAGCCCAAAGGGTCCGTATTAAAGGAAGATACCCATCTTTCCTAATTAAGTCTCCACCAGTTAGGAAAGTAGGATCATTCCTAATACTTTCTAGTTACCCCTTATCAATCGGTTAATGATAACCTTATAATTATCCCTTATCAATCGGTTAACGATAAGGAAAGAAGATCTCTCACCCAATGGGAGGGATTCTGCATCATTATCCAACTAGGAAAGTTACCATAACCACCTACTACAAATACCAGGCCACCCCGCTCGGTGAAAGGTACGCACAAACTTCATCCCCTGGGCGCTTGATTTTCCTTCTCGAGAAAATCGACTAAGCATCGAAGAGGCGACTTTACCCATCACCCGCCACCCCTGCTGCTTTTGCAGGAGTCTACATCTAGAGCTCACCTGATCGGCCCAACGCATTCCATCAAAGCCCACCAATTTCTGCTGAAAGCACGCTTGGCGCCGGCCCACCGTGGGAACGACAGCTCCTTTACAAATAAAGCCGATCTCACAAAGGATCGACATGGTATCAACTCGGAACACAAACAGGAGCCACGCCAATCCCTCAAGGATGCAAGACCAACAAGGCAACGTAGATAGCCGACCTCCCGAAGGCACACTAGAAACTCTACACGCCAATACCGATGAGATGGAGGCGCTCCGTCTCACCAATCAACGTCTGCTAAGAGAGTTGGAGCAACTCACTAGACAACTACAACACCCCCAGGAGGCGCGACAGGCCCGAGTAGGCCATAACACCATTCCCCAGGAAGAACCGCCACACCTCGACCCTCCTCGGGAAGCTGATGGAGAAGGAGAAACCAGCCGAGCTAGGGGGCATGACCCCTACCTACCCCCCGGAGAGGGGCGCAATGAAGAAGTACATGAGGGGAATGACATAAATAATGAGTCAGTCCCTCATCAACAAGGAATGGAGGAGCGATCGTGGGAACAGAGGTTCAGAGGCATCCAGTAAGAGCTCAGCCATATGAAGGAAGTTATGAAGGGTCAAGCTCCGGTCTCTATGGACGCCTTGGTGCAACAAACTTAATCTCCATTCACTATAGTGGGTGTCGCACCCTTCCCCCATCAAAGTTCGAATGCCACAGATCGGCTGCATGACTAAGGACCCCGTAGATCATCTCAACACTTAGAAGAACCAGATGGATCTGCACAGATATCAAGAACCCGTACGATGCCGAGCCTTCGCTATCACGCTAAAGGGACCAGCGTTAGCCTGGTTTAATAGACTCTCACCGCCTTCAATCTCGTCGTTTAGAGAACTCTCCATCGCATTTGTCTCCCACTTCATCGGAGCTAGGACATACAGGAAGCCGAGTTACCACCTTCTGACCATAAAACAGAACCCATAGGAGAGCCTGAGGTCTTATGTGCAGAGGTTCAACGCAGAGTCACTGAAGGTAGATATCCCAGACGAGAAGTTCGCCATCACCTCTTTCATCGTAGGGTTAGAAGTGTAGTCAAAAGACCTGATGTTCTCCATCTCAAAGAATCCGCAAGCAAACTTTGCCAAGGTACTCGCCAGGTAGAGAAGTAGATTAACGATGAAGAAGCCCTCATATCCAAGCAAGGGAGCTCTTCCAAGCAAAAGGAGAAGAGCAGAGGTGATAAGAAACGGGAACGGAGCCCCAGGAGGCAAGGAGATAAGGATAGATCCCCACGAAGGGACAGAAGAGACAAATAACGATCCCCAAAAAGGAGAGGGAACGTCAAAGACCGCTTGGGACCACCACACTCGAGTCAACAACTAGATTCACTCACCACCCTCTATCAAATTTCAATGTCACAGTCCTATACAAGTACAACATGAAAAGCTCGCCTCCCAAAATGAAACTTGACCCCACCACAAGAGACAATCACTGTGCACTCGCGACCCACAAAGGGACCACTCTGACATCGAATGCACGACCGCATCCACCGGAAGGAGATTGAGTAGTTAATCTCGATGTGGCACCTTCGGTCGCATGTGGCTCTTCAAGGCCAGAGCCAGCGCAACCACCACCGTCCCTAAGAACCAACCCCAAACAAAGACGCTGAACCCTCGAGATCCACGTAATCCTCGTGGAGGATTTGATGTGAGGAGAGGAGTCCAATTTAACCCAGAAAGCCCACCCACAAAGATCGTCAGAGAGATATTGGAGCACGTCGATCTAAACTCCCCGAATAGACAATCACCATAACCTTTCGCACTCGATATGCAAGGCTGCCAACATCCCCATGATGACCCACTAGAGATAAGGGCCGTCGTGGCTAACAAGACAATCCACCGGGTCCTAGGCGACAAACTCCTCCAAGCAGGCACCATAAGGGAGGTAGAGTATCCTGATTGGTTGGCCAATGTTGTCCTCGTCAAAAATCCAACAAAGAATGATGGCAGATCTACTCCCATCGACACAACAAGTCCTACCTAAAGGACGCTTTTCCTCACTCGATCGACCAATGTTAGCCATTATGAGCTCCTCAATTTCATAGACGCTTCGTGCTATAATCGACGTAATGGACCTTTGACAACTGTGATTAAGACCTCGCTTCGTGAATGCGCGAACCCATCGCTATTAGGTAATGCCCTTCGTCGAAGAACGCAGGGCCACCTACTAAAGATCGTGAGCAGATGTTCCGCATGCATCGAGTATCTACGGAAGTATACGGGATGACATGTCGGGTAAAATCGTAGTGCCAAGCTCCACATAACCCACCTAGCCAAAGCATTCCGCATCCTCACTCGCTAAATACGAAGTCAAATCCGCCAGTTATCGATGAAAGCGGAAAGCGGCTAGTGCAAATCCGGGTCGTAAAACGACAGGTGCAAGAGTCTCGCCCACATCGCAGCCAGCTCGAGAAGAGCTCGAGGAAGGTATCCAAAGATGGAGAAGTTGATCCTCAGGACCTGGCACCACTCGCCAAAACCCCACCTTATTTTCAAGCTCACACCATCGAAGTCCCAATTGAGCATCCAATGAAGCAAATACTACACAAGCCAGAGGCCTCAGGGAGACTGATAAAGTGGGCTATAGAGCTAAGCGAGTTCGACATCAAATACAAACCAAGGATAGCGATAAAAGGGCAGGTATTAGCAGATTTCATTATGGAATTCACCCCTAAGAGAGTCAATAAGCCACAGCTTAACACCCGAATTCCTATCTCGGAAGCCGTCTCGACTGGTCAGCCAACGCCAGGGAGTGGTGTAGACTAATCTTAACCTCCTCGACGGCATCGATGTGGAGTACGCCCAGGGGACGGGGTTCTGGCCCCGCACAACGAGGTCGAATACAAGGCCATTATAGCAGGGCTTAACTTCGCCCACTCCATGGAAGCTGACCAATTGGAGGTATGTAGTGACTCCCAACTGGTAGTAAAGAAAATAGAAGATTCCTATGAGGCCAGAGGCGAAAATGATCCCAGACTCTCAAGAAGGTGCGAACTCTTAAAAGTTTCCAGCGAAGTCTACATCGACATGTACCAAGGCAAGAGAATTCGTGAGCAGATGCCTTAAGAAAATCGTCACGCATCGTTAGAAGACTGATTGTGCTAGTACCTGTTGAGCATCTCTCACAGTAAATATCAATAGCGAGGAAATCTCCCCTATCATGTCTGAGCCGAGCTGGATGGACCCCATATGGGACTACTTGGTGGAAGGAACATTGCCAAGCAACCCGAAGGAGGCGTCTAAGCTCAGAGCAAGATATGCCAAGTTTACCATTCATCGGGGGACCCTCTACAAACGTGGTTTTTTCGCACCCGTCCTCAAGTGCGTAGGAAGGGAAGACGCTAACTACATACTCAGGGAAGTACATGAAGGTATATGTGGCAATCACACGAGCTCGTGCACCGCGCATAAAGCCTCGAGGCAAGATATTATCGCCCATCGGCGCTCAAAGACGCAATAGAACTGGTCAGAAAGTACAAAGTGTGTCAGGAGCATGCCAAGATATCTCATCTCTTCGAAGCCGTCACGCCGCTACTGCCCTAGCCCTTTCAACAAAGGGGGATTGACATCTTCGCCTCCCGCCATAAGAGGGGGCCAATGCAAGTTCATCATCGTGGCAATGGATTATTTCACCAAATGGGCCGAGGCCGAACCCCTAGCGACAATCACAGAACAAAAGGTACGCAATTTCGTATGGCGCTCCATAATACGCAGATTTAGTATCCCAAGAGCCCTGGTGTCAGATAATGGGAAACAATTCGACAATCCTAAGTTCAGGGATTTCTGTGCCGAGCTCGGAATCAAGAACTACTACTCATCCCCAACTCATCCACAGTCCAATGGGCAAGAAGAAGTCACTATAAGGACCCTTAAGGCAGCCTTGAAGACCAAGTTGGAAGACCTAAAGGGAAAATGGGTAGAATACCGAGGTGTTACAAGTATACAGACTACGCACGTGCCAACTCAGAAACCTCATTCGCCCTGGCCTATGGCATCGAGGCGGTAGCCCCGTCGAGGTCGGATTAAAGTCTCCAAGGGTTGAATTTGCAAGCGCAGAGCACAACGAAGAGGTCCTTCGCCTAAACCTGGACCTCCTAGAAGAAAAGCGAACAGGTCCTCAAGTGTGTTGAGGACTACCACAGGAAGATACGAGATATTACGATCGAAAGGTCAAACCTAGGAGTTACAAGCCTGGCGACCTAGTGTTGAAAAAGCTCCTGCCAACAAGGAAAGATCCTACACATGGGAAGCTAGGGCCCAATTGGGAAGGCCCCTATATCGTATCGCGCGTGGTCCGACTCGGCAACTACGAACTTCAAACAGAAAAAGGAAAAACTCTACTCCACTCTTGGAACGCTGAGCACCTCAAATGATTTTACCAATAGACCTAAGAATGTAGTCCCTAATGAATTATTATCAATTTAGATTTCGGATAATTGTCTCGGTGCTCATTTTTATCTTGCTTAAATATGCTTATGGATCAAAAAGTAAATCATATTGATAAAAGGAGAGAGCAAGGAGCTCGGCCTGGAAGAGCTTGGGAAAATTACACATCTTAGAATGCAGAAACTCATGCTTCACAAAAAATTTGCTCTTTATTCCAAAGAAGATACAATCAATTCAGAGAAATTACAATCAACAGAGCCGTCCCTAAATTACAATCAGCAGAGCCGTCCCTTACATCCTGCACACTAGCAAAGAGAGACAAGTAGCTCCCTCAAAAATGGAGGGGAAAAGAAGAAGGACAAGAAAAAGGAAAATAAGAAGGACAAGAAAAAGGAAAAGAAGAAGGACAAGAAAAAGAAAAAGAAGGAGGAAAAGAGAACAAGAAGAGAGAAAATAGGGGAGGAGAGGTATAATGCAGAAAGCGGGACTTCAAAGATCCCCTCTATGCACGCCCCCTTCTCCGAACACCTTCCCCAGCCCAACTCCATCAAGCAAGTGTGGCTATGGAAACATAACTCCTAAGGACGGAGGAGACAGGAAAACACAACTCTAACGTGTGCAAAGAAGCAACAGCTGAAGGCCACAATCCCAGGCCCACTGCACGAACTGAAGGGTCGTCAGTGGATCGGAACCCATCATGTCTGAGCTCAAAAGCTGACCAAAACAGGGAAGAAAGCCAAATTGTCGCATAGCACACCTCCACATGCGAAGATGAATATTTATAAGGGAACTAGGATGCCTTGGGAAGCCCCGTAATCTATTCCGACTCTCCATAGACAAGCATTAAAAGCACGCCTTACGCTCCTGCGAAGAGAAGGCCTCAGAGTCTGCGTGCCGCTCAGCTCAGCTGCACAGCCAACAAAGCCCTAGCCAGCCGCCTCAGCGTGAACCCGCCCAAAGAAGGCCTCAGCCCAGAGCCAATTCAGCTAAGGTGCACAGCCAACGGAGCCCCAAGAGCTCGCCTCGCAGCGCGTGAACCCGCCCAAGGAAGGCCTCAGAGCCAAGTGCAAGCTCCAACCAGTGCACAGCCAACTGAGCTCCCAAAGAGCCGCCGAGCGTGGAATTGCTTAAGGAACGCCTTGTAGCCCATGAGCAAGTTCAACTTAGGCAGAATAGAAAATAGAGCACCAAATAGAAATTAGCTGCAGCATGAACTGCCAACGAAGGCCTTGTAGGCTCAGAGCGCTTCAAATTTCTGCCACAGTTAAACGGAGCCTGGGGCAGCCTCACTTTCAGCGTGAACCGGCCTAAAGAAAGCTCTAGAGCCCAAGAGCCGGGCTCATTCAGCACAGCCAGACCTGAGCCCCCAACAGCCTCGCTCAGCGTGAACTGCTCAAGGAAGGCCTTGTAGCCCAGGAGCGAGTTCAGCTCAGGCAGAATAGCCAACGAAGCCCCAGCAGCTTAGTTTTCAGAGCTTAAACTACTCAAGGAAGGCCTTGTAGCCTAGGAGCAAGTTCCTGGCCAGTGTATTTAGCCAATGAGCCTCAAATACACTGTGAGTCTCGAACTGCTTTCAAGGAAGGCCTTGTAGCCCAGGAGCAAGTTCAGCTCAGGTAGAATAGCCAACTGAGCTCCCAAAGAGGCCTCGCCGCAGCGTGAATGCTCAAGGAAGGCCTTGTAGTCAGAGCAAGTTCGGGCCAGCGGAATAGCCAACTGAGTCCCAAAGAATCACTTCTTTCGTAGCGTGAACCGCTTCAAAGAAGGCCTTGTAGCCCAAGAGCCGCTTCACTGTAGCAGTATCAGCCAACTAACCCCACCAAATTTCGCTTCGAGTGTGAACTCGCTTCAAAGAAGGCTCAGGAGCCCAAAGAGCTAGTTCGCCAGTGCATTAGCCAATGGAGCCCCCAACTCGCTTTTAGAGCTGTGAACGTTTAAAGAAAGCCTTGTAGCCCAGAGCGTCTCAAATTAGGCAGAATAGCCACTGAACACCAACAAATTTCGCTTTAAAGTGTGAACTGCTTCATGAAGGCCTCAGAGCTCAGAGCAGTTCAAATTTTTAATAGCCAACAGCCCCAAATAGCCTGGGCCAGAGCGTGAACCGGTCAAGGAAGGCCTGTGAGCCTAGGAGCAAGTTCACTGCATGTAATAGCCAATCTGAGTCCCAAGCAGCCTCGCTTTCAAAGCATGAATCGCTTCAAAGAAGGCCTCAGAGCCTGTGAGTCAATTCACTCAGCAGACAGCTAACCTGAGCCTCTGAGCCTTCGCTTTCAGAGCTTGGAATCAAGCCAAAGATGGCGTATCAAACCCAACGAATCCGCCTGGGCCGACAAATAAATTCTCCTAAGGAGCCTTTAGTAGCTCAGCTTCGCAGTCTAACTACCCAAAGAAGGCCTCAGAGTCTAAAAAGGTCCAAGGGAGGCCGACACCCCCAAAAGCCTCAATACCACTAAAATCTAACTACTCGAAGAAAGCCTTACGGCTCCAGACACAAGATAAATTTCGCTTAAAATATAAAAAAAAAGAGGCAAACAACACAGCAAAAAAACAGGAAAATGGGCATTCACTAAGTATCAAAACCAAGAATAGTATTACACGTGTCATAGGCTCAAAATTGGCCAAAGCTAGCAAAAATCAGAAGGCTGGAGCTCGCATCGCCGGTGTGACTATGAACAGAGGCGGCTTCCCACGGCCAAAGAAGGAAATCGTCTCGCCAGGAGCCAGGCTCTCCAGACACCAATGCAGCAGGGGCATCCAAAACACCTGGGTCCCCGTCCTCGAAACAAGGCTCTTCTCGCTCTCAATGGCTGGGAACCGGAGGTTAAGGTCCAAGTCGTGGAAAGCTTAATGGGGCTCGTACGAAGGCGGCCATCCAGACCCATAAAGTGCGTGCCTCACTCAGCCAAGATCGCTCCATCCTCTAGGCAAACCACAGCTCCTGCTCGAGATCCCCAATGCGCCGCACTCATCCGGCTGCTCGACAGAGCTCTCACCCGACACCTCACAACGAGCCCGGGTCTAACAAAGACAGCCTTATTTCCGAACTCATCCCAAGAATTGCGCCTTCCCCGACCACTCGCACTCACCTCGAAGAACCCCAAGCCCACTTCTGGCCTCGTCTCTCGTCTCTCACCGCGCTACGATGAAGTATGCCTCAGTCGATTGAGCTTCACAACCTCCTCCGTCAATCTTTGCACTCAGCTCGTGTCGCCCATTCAAGTCGTGAGGCAACCCATTTTGTGTGCCACGCCTTAGCATGACCCATGTTCAGACCGCCCTACCCAAGCTGGGACGGGTACGTCGTCATAAAAGCAAGACGGAGTCACGCACAATGAAACCACGATAAGATCGGGTGTGGGCAAATAAAGGCACACAAGCTTACAAAGATAACCCCTTGGAATGATAGGGCCAAAGTCTTCTCTGTAGAGATCCGACCTCTTAAGATCAATCCCGAGGATGGATCAGGACTCGCCCCAAAGAACAAGCTCCTCCGCTGGGAAAACAGGGAACCTCGTCTTTCCTTGGGCCCAAAGGATCCCCTCCTACGTCCTCCCGCATGAGCTTTGAATGGGCACGTGGGGCACCCTTCACTAGTTTCCGCTTCACCACCTCGTCTTCCAGACTAAGACCAGGTCGGATACCTAACGGGCACATAACCAAAGCAAAGTCAGAAATATCCCACAACCACCAAAGACCAAGCCTAACTAAGGCAAAAGGGAGAACTCAATGAGGTCTCCTGGAGTAGTCCAGACTACTGAACGCTCAAGTGTGTCTTCCCGCATCAAAGGGGCATCAAATAACGGTTCTAACAAAATAATTTTTCCTTCTAGTACTTATGGGAATAGAAGGTCCGAGATGATCAGCTTGGTGTTGGAGCGTTTGGAGACATAAAGAAAGCCCTCAGCGAACTCCTTTATGCTAAAAAAATCTAAGAGCAGAGCTACGCTGGGAACACCTAAGCCCTTGTCCCAAAAAACAACTAACAACCCCACCAGAATACCCCAAAAGTTGGGAGAGAATTGAGAAGGGCAGACTTTGAAATCTTCTGAGAAAGCCATCTTTATGAAGAGAGTCTGAGAGGAAACGACCAATTCATGAAGTACTAAGCTTGCTGCTGCTCTTGACCATGGATGACATAGGAGGTCAACACATCGGGGCACAAGCACGGACGTGACGGAGGCCTATACCCGAATACGAATTTCCCTAAAATAAGTCCTCAAATTAATTTCGAGACTGCAGCGTGACATCTAATATAAGCCTCGGAATCTTCAGCCCTTAGGGATGGTTCGTTCAATTGTCTTGCCATACGAGGAAAGGAGTCCCTGCGGGACCGACCGACGACGACCACGTAGCGGTTGGCCTCACCCATCATGTGAACCCCGGACACCTCGGAAGAATCACGCCATATGCTAAAAATGGACGGTAGGGACCCGTAGGAATACGAGGCGAACTTCAAAAGAGTTCGAGGGTAATACCCAACCAGGCAAGCCACTAACGCCGTGAACCTCTCGTGAGACGAGGAAGGAAAGCGGTGCGGATCTGGAATATAGCGAAAAGACGACCGAAGCGAGATACGAGAGCAACCAAGCGGAGTTACGAACAGCGATCGGGCGGGTTTGAACGAAGAGCGCGAAACGTGGAAGGAAAACTTATAACGAGGAGGCATGCGCCCGACGGTTGGGGATGTTTTCAAGAAGAGGCGGGAACGCGGTGCATCAGACGAGTCGAAAAGCCATCATCATTACTCGCGTTTGATTGTGGTCAAACCTAATCAAGCCATCCCCGTGACCACGTGACTCGCACCTAATCTAAAACGGTGGCCTTGCCACTCAGTGCCAAACAAGGGTTGAGGGTGTGATTGTGGGTTTAAAATAGGCCACAGCAGGCTAGCAAAGCTAGGCCCCAAAAGGAATGGGGGCAAGGCCAGTGAAGAAGCACACTCGATACCAACAGTGCTACTGACTGGGCTGACAACGCTGGTCGCCCCTTTAAAAGACGATAATATGATCGACCCAAAGAGATTAAAGCTGTTGGAAAATGCATCTTTCACTGGAAGATACCCATCTTTCCTAATTAAGTCTTCTCCACCACGATTAGGAAAGTAGGATAATTCCTAATACTTTCCTGGTACCGCATCAATGGTTAACGATAGGAAAGAAGATCTCTCACCCGATGGGAGGGATTAGCCATTACCCGACTAGGAAAGTTACCATAACCTGCTGAGAATACCGGGCCACGCTGGGGTGAGAAAGTACTACAAACTTCATCCCCTAAGCGTTGATCTTCTCATTCCACTGGCCGACTTAGGCGTGAGAGAAGCGGCGAGCGTCACCGCGCTTGCCACGAACTCCTTTGTTTTGCGAGGGCAGAGCATCGAGTCGGTGGGCCAGGCTAAGCGATTCATCGGGCTCAGCCAGGTTTGAGTTGAAGAGCGTGTGGGTTCAGAATGATAGATAACCATAGGAGACATGAGTTCTAACCATGTGAAAGAAAAGAGAATACATGTATAGTTGGTATATAAAGTAGCATAGAATAAATCTGGATAGGAAGAGATATGTGAAGTGTCTTTATGAACCTTAGAGAATATTAGATGACTAAAATCTCATATGCATACATGATAACAATGAAGTTATGTGTATGTGGGATATGTATTGAAAACGTAATAAAACTAGGCCCACTTGCATGACTAGGTAGATGATTAAGCAGATATGGACATACTATTAGGATATGGCCCCCTTTATAACATGAATAGTTAACTGTTTGGAACCATTCTTTGCGATCAAGTTTGGGTCCTCTGATGTCAATCTGAATAGGAGGGCCCTTGTTCACGTCACTGGTGATAGTACCTCGGAATTTTATGATCTTTTTCATGTCACTTTAAGAAAATATGACGAGCATAAACACATATAAAAGATGAAAGATAATCATAGACAAATGAGACATGAATCATAAACATAGAAGTAATTTGTAATATACAATGGAAATATAAATACATGAATAAAGTCATTAAATACTATGACAGCTAAAATGATATAGACCAGTACACAAAGCACATGAAGTGCTTTTACTTACCTTAAGATTAACATAATATATTAAATTATCTAATTGTAGTAAGTTCATGGACTATTATGGTACAAGTTTATAAAATTATATATATATAGCAAGTTGTATAGGAAGTATTAGAATGTGATAGTGTCATGGATTGTGGTCGTGGCGGCACCCAAACAGGAGGCGCGTGACAACTCGTCGACTCATGGAAGACTTCGCTGGATCAGCCGGGTAAAGCAGACACCACACCCGCAAATATCCCTTTTGAGACCCGTAGTTTTAAAACGAAAATAGATGAGTCTCCTTTGTCTGAGGAGTTCTGAAATACAACTTGTATAAAGGCACCGCAACGCTGGACCGACCTCACTAGGTCCCGATTATGAGTGAAAGTACAACTTCTGTGGACGGCTCATCCTAGCTAGAATATACAGGGACCCCATTCTGCCATAGTCCTCGGGGTTTAATTACAACACTCTTTTAGATTATTTAAATTGAAACAGGTTGTTCCAAAGTATTTTACAATTCTTTTTACAAAAATACAAGCTAGAACTGGTTTGTTCCAATCTTCTTTAAAAAAATGAATTCTGACCACCTTGACTTTCTTCATAGCTGACTCAGAGTGGAAGTGGATTCAAGCACGCCTCACAGTACTAAAAGGGATCTGATGGAGTGGCGAGTACTTGATTAGGAATTAGGCTCCTATAGGGGCTACTTACCCTAAGTGCACATGCAGTACCATGTTCACAAAATCAAACATTCCAAGTAAAATTAGGTTTCTACTCTGGAATGCCTACATGCCATGAATGAAGTACAATCCTCACATGCCCGATGAGGTAAACTCACATGAGGCTACTTCCACCTAAAGGTGCACATGCAATGCCATGTTCACACAAATCAAACAATTCAGTAAAAATTGGTTTCCCCTTAAAGTACTCATGCATGGACGGAAGTGTCACTCATATGCCTTTAACACGAGTCTCACAGAGCTCTCTTCGTAACATGCGAGTGTAAAACTTGCATCATTGGTGTTTTACTTCGGCTGACGCACTATCCCAAAACAAAAAGCTTTTTGTTTTTAAAACTCGTGGACATCCTTTCTAGATAAAGCGGGTTTCTTCAAAAACCATTGGACTGAAATCTAAAATCATGACTTCAATTGAGGAGTTCATAAATGACGTGGGACAGAGTTATGGAAGTGGTACAAAAAGTACCAAGCTCATCACCCACTCACGAGGTGATAGACTGATTATGACCATGTACATCTTTGTTAAATTTGGTTAAAGATAGATACAGAAAAAATTTAGCAATAAATTACCAAAGAATTTATTGTCTAATCCAGCCCGATAATTGCCATAAAACTTTGTTAAGCTCTTTTCTTTTAAGTATCACGAATTAAAATAGTTTCCTTAAAATTGGATAAAATTTCTTTGGTTTTGATCCATGATTCTTGCAGAATTTACGAATTGAACAAATAATAAGTGGATTTTAGTCCAGATATGATCTACGAAGTCCTGAGAAATTTCGTCAACTACGACTAATCGGCTATACCACTATTTGAATGATGATAAATAATTTGAATATGTTTGATAGCCTTAAAATAATGAAAATTAGAAAAAGAAATTTGAATTAATATATTGGATTGGAATCTTTTGAAATATCAAATAAATTTGAATTTACGAACATGATTATCTGAAAAACCTATTGAAAATGAGCTATTGGCTGACATCAATTCCTTCATAATTCCTTTGTAATTTTATACCACTAGACAGTTTAAAACCAAGTCAAAGACATCTTGAAAATTTTGTGGATCTCTCAAAACTCACTATTTAATTATCTAACAGCATTGTTTTCTTCAGAAACGTGGGTTAGATAACTACCGTATCCACAGGTGCTTCAACCAATCACGGATATTTCCTTTCAATACTTATTTTGGCACAGATTCATAACTTTGACTCCAACATTTTGATCATTGCGATTTACGCTTCCACTCTTGGGTTTTACCGTCCATAAAATTAGAACAACTTGTTTCTTTCGCGATTAGATCGCTGCTTAACGGGTTGAATTCATATTGGTGGCGACTCGCATGTTTCGTGATAATGCGTTCAACTCCGTTCTCGTCTCAAATCAGAAAGAGGATTGTCATTTAATCTGCGGAAACTCATTATCTTGTGGCGAGTTTATACCGTCGCAATTATCGCGCCACTCTAGAATGCCCCGCCTGTGTCGCACCGAGAACTCCGTCCCGAGCTTCGAGCAATTCGTTGCGTTAAGCGACAGCGATAATCAGGATGAGTGTCAGAAACGACAGAAGCCGGCAAAGTAGATTTACAAACTGAAATTCATCATTAGTAGATAAAATTCTGCGAAAGATAATTTCGACGATAGAAGTCATTTCTATTCATTTGGGTTTCTAAATTCACGATTACACCATACATTGGCTTGCTTGATCGAAAACCCTTTGTAATGAAGCGGTAATTCGAAATCAAGGAGTATGCGGAATTCAAAGAACCAGACAGTAATTTGAAGAAATATAAATTTGCATTAAACTAAACTTTCGCGACTAACATTTGGATCAAATTTAAAACAAAAATACGAACTAATCTAAAAGAATAAAGAAAATTAAAATAACGAGAGCCGCTGACGGCGGATCCTGCTGATCGCGGCTGCGTTCTTCGATGCGGCTTCCCATAAATACGCCGGGTTGATTTGGGCCCCTGGCCCCGATGCACCTCTTTGGGACTTTAGTTAGCGGCCCGATTGGTTTGTTGATGTCGCGACCTTCGACTCATTGTCAACTTCGCCATTTGTCTGATTAACATCGGCGAGAAACCCTTGTTTGAAGTTGTGACATGTGTCTTTGGTGGCCCGATGTGCGACCAGCCTCCTTCATGCGAACACCGGTTCGCGCGGTTTACGATGCATGCGACGATTATTGTCCCAGCCTCTGTTGTATTTGATGTCGCGACATCGCCTGTTAATAGCGACGCCACGGTGCTGGCGGTCAGCCCGGCATTTTTATGATGTCGCGACCTACGTTCCTTACTTTTATTGCGACGTTTTTAATGGCGATAAGACCACCGAGCTCTTTGCAAATTGATGTGCAACCTGGCGAAAATCTTCATCGCGACGCCTTTTCTATTGCATTAGCCGGCGGCGACGATCTTTATGCGAGCCTCCTTTTCTTACCAAAATGACCGACCACATGGTGATATGGCGACCTCCTTTAATCGATGTCTGCCAATAAACTTTGATGTCGCGGCCTTGCTATTCGCACGCAACCGATGCTTCATGACGCCGATTTAATCGCGTGTCACGGCGCATCCGGTCGCCGCGACGTAATGTTACAGATAATTGTTTATCTTCCCGGCGTAACCTTTAGTGTATGACTGTTTGTCTGCATGCGGAGTTTGAACACGTGACCTCTCCACGAATCGTTCTTGGCGACATTATATCTGCTGCTTCATCGATTCAGAACAACGACTTTGAGTTTCTTTCACGCCCGACTACGATTTTTCCCTCTTGAATTAAGCTCACATTGGCTGGAGCTTTGTAGTTTGTAACCTTAATATGTATTTCGATTGCTGAAGGCTGCCAGGCATCAGGAGATCCTTTTGGTATCCTTTTACGCTCTCGCGCTCACGATTTTCTTGACCGGAGTTACATTAGTCTTTGTGACCATTCTACTCTCTTTTCTGATTTGTTTCTTTTGAATTCCACTATTTTCTACCTTGTGATTTGGTGAAGTATTCCATATTCTTGCACATAAATCAGCCTTTTTTTAGAATAAAATAAATCATAAAAATGGACTAAAAATGGATGACTTTTAAGCTCATCAAACTCCCCCAAACTTAAAATTTTGCTTGTCTCAAACGAAAAGAACTGTTTGTCCTCGAGCAAAGGACATTTTACATTTTATTGCAGTTGCAACCAATTTAATTGAAAAACGTAAATTGCATTCTTTTATTAATATATTTAGCTTAAGTCGAGATAAAGGTTCAGTTTCTACTGTCAGTGTACATAACTAAATTATTTTGAAGTGTTTTATAGCAGTATAAATCAGTCGATCTCTTGAAAAATAAGTTAAGCGTCGCTTGTATAATTCGCCGACCGGTGATTAGCCTGGAGCTCTTACGAGTTGTTGATCCCTTTGAATAGTTTGGAAATTCACATAAACATTTGTTCATATTGATCATTTCATTGGGTGGTGTTCGGAAGCCTTTGAATCGATCGGGGTCTTTCGGGCTTGTAATGTTAGGCCGTGTCGGTGAGACCGATCGATTTTAAGTTAGACTACCCGAAACTCTTTCTTCTTTCTTATAACTATTGCTTCACCTTCCTTATAACTAACGGTGGGTTTTTGAGCTTATCTTTGAGGTGTTTCTTCGATTACTTGTGTTTCATGTTTGTTCCATTTCTCATTGTATTTATTTCTCTGTTGGAACTCACTTTCTCTACTTTAGGAAAGAAGTCTATTGTTATATCTTTTTTGACTTTAACACTCTTAGCGAACTTTGGGTTATTAACTCCCGCTACCAGGTTACGGCATTGGGTACTAGGTGTTCGAAACACCCACGGAACTGTGTTCGAAGAGTTAGGCCACAAGACAACTTACTTCCTTCAGCTTTCTTTGCCTTTTATTCTTGTTTCTCTCTTGCCTTGATAATCCTTCCTTACTTTATTTTCGTATTCTCACTTTAGTTCTCAAATATAACTACACGACTTCATTTCTTCTTTTCCCTCCTTGAGTTTTTTGGGTAATTAGGGTTTAACCTCTTGGATGATTGATTATAAAGGATGGCATACAGTTCAATTAACTTGTTTTGAAGATAGGGACTATTTTAGCTCGATTTTAGAACTGAGTGTATCTGAAAACATATAAATAATGGTGGCTGAAGGCTCAGCCTTAGGAATCGGCTATCATTTAATATACATTGGATTGATACTGAAGTTTAGCATGATGATAATCTAACAGGGATTCTGGAACTCTTTTTGGGTTAGCGTGAATAACCCTAAGGATGTCCTTGACTCTTCAGTTGATGAGGATTTATTTGATCCAGGTTCTGTAATTTCTTTGGCTAGCATTTATAATTCAAACCCGAAATGGACTTTATTTCTTAGTTTGTATCTGCTTTGTAAATTTGGACTTATCTGCCTAAATTCAAATCAATTATGCAATTTGTGTTGCAATTAGATTTATGCCAACTAGCCCTTATTTTTCAATTAGTTGTGTTCCAGTCTATATTCTAATCGTTAACTAATCATATCATCATTTCGTCTTGATCTATTTCTACCTATTATTATTCCTTCTAACAATTAAAGCAAAAGTAGCATAATTTGACTTAGCAACTCAACATCAACAAATTTAAGATTTTATTCGACAGATTGTATAAAAGTTGAAATCGAGTTGGGAATAGAGAAGAATGGCTAGTCAATTGGAAGGTTTTCTTTTTGATGAGGTAGCAAAGATGTTTGGGGTCCAGATCAGGGATTCTGGGGTTTAAGAATTCGAGAACTTAGGAGCTGTTTGTCCTCTTCAGCTTGGCTTTGCTTTTCTCCATTTGTTGCCACAAAGAACCAGGTTCATTAGTGAGACTCTAATTTTTCATTCAAATCATCACACCTTGACCAAGTTTGTTCATTGTATTCTCCATTTCGTTCATACCTCTAAATTTGGGATAAATTGTTGTAATCAATCCAGTTTACCTCAGTGATTTTCTTCTATAGGCATCATTATCATCAGCACTTTATCTCTATATAAATCTTCTTCTCGAAATCCTTTAATAATGACAAATAAAGAATTTGAACCCATGATCTATGCTCCTTTGTCTTGGCTTCTTGTTACGCATCCTTTTCTTTGATAGTTTCGAGTTGAGAGTCTGGTTCATCTCTTGATTATTGGCAGAATGATTCATGGAATTTGCTTGTAGCTTTTTCGATTAGAGCTTGGTCTCTTCCCTCCATTCCTTTTGAAATTTTCTTAGCGATGCTCGGATCTTTTAAGTTGCTCTCCTTTACGCTCCAGCTCTCCTTCCATTTACAACTTTCTCTTCAACTATAAACTGCATTTCACTCTGCAATTAGGTTCCTCTTCCCTTCATTGATCCTTCTTTTCAATTCAAAACTTCATACATCTCTGTTCTCCTGAATGGCGTGAATACTTTCCAGATTTTCTCTTCCCTTCTTTCTTCCTGCTTTGCATAAAAATGAACATCTTCTTGGGCTCCTCTAGGCTTTCTCAGAGTTCTCTGAATTCCACATTTCTCATTGGGAGAGAGGCGGCGATTAGAGGGTAGTGTGAAATCTATAGGACTTCTTTCATCTGCTTCCATGTCCTCTGTAAAAATAGAGGTGTTCCCTTCTGGCTGTGTTTCTGGATTTTGTTCTTCTTGGTCTTCAACCCGAAGAGTTTCCTCTTCTTTTCTTGTGTTCTCCTCTTCATTTCCAGTCATACGCTTCCACTATGACCCCCTTTTCTTCAATTTTCTTGGCCCTTACTTATCAGTCGGGGGTTAATGGTGAAGCATTAAGGAGACTCTTCTTCTTCTGCTTGACTTCCTTTCACACCAGCCCTTATACCATAGCTTGGTGATGGTTCTTGGGTGTGGGATCATGCCCGCTTTTATTTCCCTCATGATATCTCGTTATTGGTTTGCCAATAATAGCCCAGCCCATTAATCTTATAGCCCTTGATATGGCATAGGGCGGATGGCTTCTGGTGTTCTCTTATACTGGTCTGAGAACATGCTTTGTGGGGACGAGCGGAGGCCGAGGAAAATAAAACCATACCTTTACACGCTGCCACGTCGGATCTCTATTTATAATCTTTTTCTCTCCTTGACCTTTCCCCCATTGCACCTTTCCATATATCGACCTCTGGCTATCTTTTCCACCAGTTAAGGGCTTTACCAACATCCTCTTGTACTTTGATCCATTACTTTTGACCCTCCATTCGGTACATTGCATTTTATAGTCTCATTTCTATATGGAACCCCGAACCCCTCTGGCAGAGTTCTCCTTTATGACCGGGTTGATAAAAATTCTCTGGCTAACTTTGCATAACCGTTTTTGATGTTTGCGAATTTTTTCCCAACTCTCTCTTTGCTCTATCAACTCTTTGAACGGGGAGATGAGATGACTGAATCCCCTTTCTCCTATAAATCCCTTTCCTGCGTAGTGTTTCTTCCATACAGAGTAAGCTTCTTCTGAAACGAAGTCATCCTCCTCCTCTTCTTGTTGCCTCTCCTTTCCCTTCCTCCTCTGCTGCCTTTCAACTGGTTGAACTTCAGGTTGTTAGACGGCATTCCTCGTAGCAGGTTCAGGATGAACCTCCTTAGTTGACATCACCTCCGTGATTTCCTCTCGGTTGGGATGAGGGTTGTAGGTTCGGCCATTAGAGAAATTGAAGGTCGATTGGGGAAGGATTCGGATATAGGGTTGTGAGTGAAGAATCGAATGCGAAGGTGAAGAGTTGAATTTAGCCGAGGAAAATTGATATTGGGGTGGAAGCTTCTCAACGGTTATAATTCAATTATGATTGTGGAGGTACATTTATTATTTCATTTATTTATAGCGCTTATCATGACTTGATTTTTTCTATTAATGTGTCGCATCATTAAAATTAGGGCAAATTAAAAGTTGCCCAGTTGTCTTTTTCCTTGATGTCGCGACATGAATTATGTGTGGGGCAAGTCATCCTACGGCTATGACAACCAGGCATCTCATGACATTATCATGTTGTGCGACCTCACATTTACATCGCGACATACCTTTGGTCATGACCTGGGTCTTCTCTTCCTTGATCTTGGCCCGAGTCGCGACATCAACATGTTGCAACATCATTTTAACGTAGCGACGCCAAATTTTTATCGCGACCTAGTTATCACGATTGCCTAAATTTTAATGAAACGAACTGACTTTTTCACTATTTATCTGATATCTGAATTCTACGACATTGATTGATCTTTCACACACGAAATTGACATGTATTATTCAATTTTAAGAATTTACATAAGAGGAATGCTCCCTGTTTCCTGTTCTCTTACGCAGAAGTTGTTGGAGTTGTACATTGAGTTTGTTCCTTCTTGCCTGAGCCATTTATGCATAAGCACTCTGCAAAATTTTTAGAAAGGATTTCATTAAACAAAAATTAACTTCTCAAGTACTAACTAATTATTATGAAAACTAACAAAAAATAATCAATGTGAATTATATATAATCAAAGTCTAAAATTAGAAATTAAATTCATAAACTAAAATCTCTATGGGTTGCCTCCCACCAGCTGCTCAGTTTTGAGTCCTTAGCTGGACTTGCTATTTTGATTATTTCTCTCTCTTAATGAACCAGTTGGAGCTCTTCCTTTGTTTCCTCCCTGCTTTGATAATGCTTCAGTCTTTGTCCATTGCCTTTAAATTCTTCCCGGCCATCGGAGTCTTTAAGTGTTCTTGCTCAGGATGTAGTGCTTCGGCACTCTGCGTATGGTCGGCTCCATTTC
Source organism: Tetrastigma voinierianum (assembly GCA_016808115.1). NCBI lineage: Eukaryota > Viridiplantae > Streptophyta > Magnoliopsida > Vitales > Vitaceae > Tetrastigma > Tetrastigma voinierianum. The sequence goes on from JAEQBH010004751.1 coordinate 675,402, forward strand.
GATTTTAATTTTCCTGGAAATAATCTTAATGCGGGTTCAAATAGAAGAACTTGATCCTCTCTGAACTCTTTCCTCATAATCCTTTGATCTTACCATTTCTTTATCTTATCTTTGTATATCTAGCATTATCATAAAGCTTCATTTCCAATTCTTCAGTTCATTCGGTTGAAGCAATCTCTCTTCCTTTGCCATTTGAAATCGAAATTCGGTTTCTTGATGGCCGCGTAGCTTTGTATTCGATTGAGGGAGGTGACATGGCTTGAGAAACAACTCGTATGGGGACATTCCGATGGGAGTTTGTATGCGATCCGTAAGCCCCAGAAGTGCATCATCGAGTTTGGAAGACCCGATCCTTCACGCGACTAATCTTTTTCGAGTTCTTTTAATCTCACACATTGGAAATCTACCTTTGCCCGTTAATTACAGGGATGATAAGCTAGGCTCATTATATGTTGATCCATACTGCTCATTAGCTTTGCAAATATTTGTTTGCAAAATGGCTTCCCATCAGCAATGATAGTCACAGGTGATTTCCAAATCACGCACCGATATGTTCTTTTGTAAGAAACTCTGGCAAGTATTAACATCATTCCTTGAAGCATTGCTTCCACCCGTTTAGAAACATAATCCACTTAGCGATTATCTGATTTCCAAATGATTGTGGAAAGGGTCCCTTAAAATCTATTCCCATTACATCCAATGCACCTTGATATGCCTTGTAGGGGCATTTCATTTACGCTATTATTTCCAATCTTTTGGCATCTGTCGCATAATTTGACCCATTCTGTGCAGTCTTTGAAAACAGTGGGCGATAAAATCGATTGGGTATCTTATGAATTTGTTCTTTCTCGAAAAATGCCCCCATATGGTGATGCGTGGCATTCATTCCATAGTCTGCTTTGTTCACCCTCGGCACACATCTTCTTAAATGCATGTGACACCTTCTTAAATAACGGTGGGTCATCCGGATATAATACCTGGCTGTCGGTCGAAACTCTTTTCCTGGCGGTGGTGGTCGGAAAGGCCTCATGAAGCTAAGTAATTCACAATATCGGCATACCATGGCATTTTGAAATGACAATTGAAATAGTTGCTCATATGGGAAGTTATTTTAGTGTATCTCTCTCTTTTGCACGATTTCTTTCTATTACGGACAAGTGATCGGTATCACATTATCACACCCCTTTTTTATCTCTAATTTCGAGATCAAACTCTTGCAGTAGCACCATATGCTCGATCTTGGCTTAGCCTCCTTTTTTTGACATCGGATATTTGATGGTTGCATGGTCTGTGACCTTAACATGGGATCCCGAGATGTATGGCTGAGATTTCTCGCGGCGAGCACTATGGCTAGCATCTCCTTTTCGATTGTGGAATGGTTTTCTTGTGCTTCATTGAAAGGTTACGCTAGCATAGTATATTGCTCTGAATATTTCTCTTTTTCTTTGCCCAATCTATTCATTCTTGAAATCAACGCGCATCGCTTTGTGTGAATTCTTGATCCCATTACGGTGTAGCCATGATAGGTGCTGAACAATCGATCTTATTTTCTTAATGACCTTGCATGAATCATCGAAATTAAACTTTTGTGTCTTTCTCCGATGTAATACATAATTGGTGCATTTATTTTGAGAAGTTTTTGATGAATCTCTATAAAATCGACATGCCCCAGAAACTCCTTATCCCTTTTCTTTGTTGTGGGAGGTCTTTAGAGTTTTGATTAGCAAATCTTGGATTGGTCCATACAGCCACAATAGCGAAATTTTATGACGAAACAATATATACATTACCATGAAATGGCATTTCCCGGTCGAGTGCTAAATTCTTGTCCTTACATCTTTGAAATCTTGTTCCCGGGTTGTTAGGACATTGTTGGCCCCGGACCCATACAACTGTGAAATCATCCATAAAATTTCACATGACTTCCTCGACCAAATCTGAGAATATCGACATCAAATACGTCCTACGGAAAGTAGCGGGAGCATTGCATAGCCCGAATGGCATTCTTCGAAGCGAAGGTACCATAAGGGCATGTGAATGTGGTCTTTTCTTGGTCGCCCGGTGCAGTGCAAATGCAGTTTGTACTTTGAATACGGATTCGAGAGCAAAAATGAGATTGTCCTGTGGTCATCCCGACATCGATCAATGAAGGCAAGAAATGATCTTTCTGGATTTGCTTTGTGTTATTTCTGTAATCGATGCATACTCTCCATCCATCCTTTGTTCTTGTTGAAATTAATTCATTTCTTTCGTACACGGATCACGATCAAATCCACTTTCTTTGGAACCCTGGAATTTGGAGCTAGCGAGGACTATACGAAATTGCATAGATAAAACCCGACCATTGACCATTTGAGCACTTCCTTCTGACACTTCTTTCATTCTTGGATGAGTCTCAGCTGATGTTGACATTTGGCTTTGCGTTTTCTTCAATGATATTTTGTGCATGCATATTGATGGGCGATACCTTTTAACTCTTGATAGACCAGTATAGACCCTGATGATTCCTTAAAATTTCCGGCAACCTCTTGTTCTTGACATCACTGAGTCTGCGAAATTATTCTTGGTTTACTCTTTGCGACTCGGTAAGCATACTTTAAATGACTTGGCAGCTCCTTTAAAACTAGCCCGCCCGCTGGTTTCTTGATGAAATTCTTTTCTTCATTTTTGTCTTCTTTCAACCCGTTTTATTCGAGACTCATCACTTTTCAATAGAATGGCTTGTTGTGCAAGCAGTCACGAATCGAAACCTTAGAGATATTGGAAATTCATCTCTTCTTCATTGATAGGAAGTTGGGAATTACAATCCATAGTAACAACGGAGTGTTGACATATACATGCTTATTGACTTGATATTTTCCCTTTCTATGTCTAAATTCCTCGAACTCGAGTTAAATTGAAATCATTTGCCCTCTTCCTCCCGACTCGGGTAGGAATTCCCATACGCATATCGATTAGAATTTGCTCAGGTTGCGAATGGCTTCCGACCAGGGACTTGTGAATCTTCTTCCATTATCGATTATGATGAAGTATTTGGAAAATAAACTTTCAGCCTTTACTAGCACATCTTCAATGATTCCCTCAGGTTTAGCCAGGGTACTATCTGCCATTTGGAGGGTAACAGTAGTGGGAGTAAGCTCCCAAGCTTAACTCTTCAGCCTTGAGAATAGGGCATTAAATTAATCACGGCTTTGGAGTCCACGAGCTTTTCTCAAACTCAGGCTCTCCGATGGTGCGGGAATGGTGAGCTCCTGGATCCTTCATCTTTGCGGTAAGTCTCTCTTGATCACGACCTTCTTGAGTTGCGTCGAGTTCTGGTGTATTATTGATCTTGCTCTTTTTGCTCCGGTATGTCTTTCGAATTTTGCATAGTGGCATCTAAATCACAGCCACGTGAAAGGCATGCGATCTCCGACACGAAAGGTTTGAAAACCTTGCAAGCGTTCCTCATCTTTGATTCTGCGACCTCTACGAGGAAATGGGATTTGCGAAGCGATTGATATGGGTTTCTTCTTGCTTCCTTAACCTCGTATTTGTTCCTTCTTTCTTTCCCTTCTCCGGTGTTTGACGTTGTGCGGGCCTTCATCTCCACTGTTGCTTTCATCTTTTTATGTCTTTCCACCAAGTCTTTCCCACTTGGTACCACGACCATGCGGTCTTTGGATTCTTCTTCGTGTCTTGGGAAGGCATCTTCATCTGGTTTGCAAGTTTAGGGCCAGTTGCCCTATTTGTGTCTCAGGTTCTTTAGAGGCGTGGTGTCTTACGAAAATTTGAGAATTGGTACTAGGCTTCCAATTACGCAAACTTTTCTTCATGGAGAATTATGACTTCTTGTTGTCCCCATGAATTCGCATTTGATCTTGAATGGTTTGAGGCCCTCCTGACTGCGGGTACTCGTTCTATTTTCCTCCCTTCTTGTTGTTCTGGAACCTTGGTGATTCTTGATATCCTTGTGGAGGATTATGTCGTGCCTTGGGCCTTGTAGGGCCCTCCCGCGTATGAAAATTTTCATGGTTCCTGGAGTCTTTGGATGATAGTGTCTTTGGCGGTTAGAGTTTGGTTTGAAATGATAGCTTCTTGAGCTCCCCAGTACTTAACCTCCTTAACATCATAAAATGTGTTCTTCGATTAGGTACATCGACACTTCCTCTCAATAGTTCCCTCTCGGCCCTTTATTTCGCAGGCGGTGTGCACCTTCCTCTCTTGCTTGTCCATTACATGCATGATGGCATCCGACTTGCCTCCATGGGCATCATTTGCTTTCATCCATGACTCCTCTTCCTCTTGCCCGATTACTCTTGAAAACTCACAGTGGAGCTTTCATATTGCATTCGCGAATCCTCGTCGGATCTCTTGCCTCTTCGGCACTCTTACGTTTGAATGCTCCTGACATGAAGCATCGATAATGCCTTAGATGTATCATTCAAGGCATGATACCTGATGTCCATCTGGGTCTTAGTACATTCCATGCATCGGGCATCTTTGTGACCTTTTGAATCTCTCCCATGCTACATAAGGCTCTGCGTCTTCCCCTCTTTGAAACAAATTATTTCCCTCATACTCTCACGAGGTGAGTGATGGGGAAGAATCTGAATAGGCTTCTACAAGCTCCTCCCAGTATCAACATAACCATATGGTAAGATTCATACAATTTGGTATTTATCTCTTGAGGAAAATGGGAATAAATGTAATTTTATGACCTCTGGTCTCACCAGTTCAACTTCTTGTGTTTGCCATCTGAGAAACCTTCGGTGCTCATTTGGGTCTTAATGCAGGATGACTGATGTGTGTTCTTGAACCATTATGTCGATCTTTGGCAGTTCAAAGTTATTAACATCAGCGCAGAACATGCGATTGCAAAGTATTCATCTGAATAATAGGTCTCAAGTCCTCCGTGTATCGAGTGATTGGAGACGCCGGCTGCTATTCTTTGTTCTTCATTACGGTCTTGCCTTTCATACGCCCATAGGCGGGTTTTACGCCTTTTCGTTTTTCTCAAGCTTAGTGTTCTCTACAATTGATATCTGCTTTGGAATCGGATCAGGTGTTATGTTTCCTATGCATTAAGTTTTCCTGAAATAAAAACATACTCATTAATAGGATTAGTCGAACTGACAAATATTTTCAATATGGCTTGTTAAAGATTAGTGGCTAAATAACCCTTGAAAAACTATTTTGTTCTTTTCTTTTTTAAATGTCGAATTAGTTTTCCTTAACTGATGAATATTGATCTACTAGACTCTTTGATCCACAGCGTGGCGTGGCTTTATTCGCTAGACCCAGTGATCTGGTATGACACGATTACCAAATGACTATTTATGCAATCGTGATAATTGCCATGAAACTTTGTTCGCTATTTTTCTTTACAAGTATCTTGATTAAAATGGTTTCCTTAAAATTGGATAAATTTCTTACTGGTTTTGATCCATGATTATGAGTGCCTTGGTGAGCAAAGTAATAAAGTGGATTTTTAGTCCAAATATCGATCCACAGTCAAGAATTTTCAATCCCCAGCTTCTACGACTAATCCAAGCTCACATACTATTTGGACAATGATAGACAATTTGAATATGTTTTGATAGCGATTAAAAAAATGAAAATTAAAGAATTGAATTAATAGATGAATTGAATCTTGAAATAATAAAATAATAAATTTAGATTGAACTGATTTATGCAAGAGCCTATTGAAAATAAAACTATTGCTTGAAACATCAATTCCTTGAGAATTCACTTTGTAAATTTGCTTCATGAACCCTGATTTAAAAGAACTAGTCGAGGAATATGAAAGTGCAAATTTGGATCTCTCAAACTCCACTATTCATTATCTAACCTTATTTGTTTCTTTCGAAAACGATGGGTTAGATAACTACCTTTAATAAGATTAGCCTTGATTGCAGGTATTTTTCTTTTCGATACTTCCTTACCCCTGACACAGATTTATAAACACGAGCTCCCAACCTTTAGTCATTGCAGTTACGCTGCTATCTGGTTTCACCGTCCTCCAAAATTAGAGCGACATTAACCATGATTAGTCCTTGCTAACACGGGATTGAATTCACTATTCTAATTAGGCGAACTCTGCATGTTAAAATTATTCATCGTTCAACTCATTCTCGTCTCAATTGAAAGAGGATTTATTAATTTAATCACCTGACACATTAAATCACCCGATAGCGAGGGGTTGCGCATAAGTCCCACGAATTGCTCCTTGCTCTCGGGGAATGCCTTCCTGTGTCCTTTCGGAGGGCCTCCTGGAAATCGAGCTCGAGACAATCGGTTATGGGTGGCGACAACGTGTGGGATCAATTCCACGAAGCAAACCAAGCTGACAAGTGAATTTAAGTGCGAAGTTCATCATCGATGAATAAAATTACAACGGGAAAGATAATTTCGGCGATAAGTCATTTGATGGAAAGCTGGGTTTTCTAAATTCACCGATTACACCATACATTGGCTTCAACATTCGAAACCCTTGTAATGAAGCTAGTAATTCGAAATCGAAAATTTAATACGGAATTCAAAGAACGAGACAGTAATTTGAAGAAATATGGTACATTAAATTTAAACTTTAACGGTAGCGTTTAGATCAATTTAAAACAAAAATACAGACAATCTAAAAAATTAAAGAAAATTAAAATACGGGAGCCTTGACCCCTTCAGATCTCTCTTCCAGGTAGCTCGGAGAGGCTGCGTTCCTTGATGCTTTCCTACATATTTATAGGGTTCTGAAGTTTGGCCCTAATTTCGATGCACCTCTTTTCGGACTTTGGATTAAAGCGCCCCGAGTTGGTTGTTGATGTCATTGAGCATCGACTCATTCTACTTCTGTTGTCTCAGTCTTTGTCGCAGAAGCCCTTGTTTGGTCGCGACTTGTCTTTGGTGAAGCCCCGATGTCGCGACGACTCATCTGTTTACCGGTTCTTTGGATTACACGATGTCGACGGCTGTGGCGTCAGCGACCTCCACTATTTGTATTTGATGCCGGCGGCATCACTTTGTTAATCGCGACAACCACGGGTCCTTCACGACGGATGTCGCGACCTCTTTATGATGCTGACTCTGTTCCTTGCTTTGTTTATCGCGGCCCATTTAATGGCGTCGCGACCCTCGAGTCTTTGCAATTGATGTCGTGAGATGACGGTATGTTGTCGCGACGCTTCTTTTCTTCTGGTTGTTGTAGCGGCGGCTTGATCTTTATCGCGACCTCAGCTTCGCGCCGTGATGCTCGCGACCTCACGTTTCCTTAAGCCCGATGTGTATTGCCGATTTAGTCTTGTCTGTTGCATCAGTCTTCGCGACTTAAATGTTCGGTCGATTGTTTATCTTACGTGTAGCTTCTTTTTAGTGTCGCGACTTCATTGTCTCTTGTCTTGGGTTTAGTCTGTCGCGACCTCCCGAATGATGTCGCGACGTGCCCATCTTCTTCTTCATCCAGTTCACAGTTGCTTGACTTTGGGGTTCTTTCACGCCCATTTCGTTTTATCTTAGTGCAAGCTTCATTTGCGGAGCTTTGTAGTTGTAACCTTAATATGATTCTTTGAAAGGCTTCGACATCGGATCTTTTAATCCTTTTCGCCTCTCCTGCTGCTGATTTTCTTGACCCGGTTACATCTGATCTTGCTTTCGTCCACATTCTACTCCTTTCTGCTGCTGATTTACTGTTTTCTTTTGAATTCCCTGTACACGTGATTTAGTGAAGTATTCCATATTCCTGCATAAATCAGCCTTTTTTAGAATAAAATAAATCGAGAAAATGGACTAAAAATAGATGACTTTTAAACTCATCGCATGCACTAGGTAATGCGATGTCTAGTGCATATGAAATTAATTATGCATTCCATACCTATATCTTACCATATATATGATGGAGTGCTATATGAACATTTAAAACCATGCATAATACCCATTACGTCATTTAATGATCATATCAGATTCACGCCTGATTTCCAAATAAACCACGATACATGTCAAATATTATGCACAGGCTAATATTGACGTCTGAAGTCATCACTGATCTCGACGATGACACATTTATGCTTTGGAAGTGGTGTGACTGTGTCTCTGAGTAACGTCTGACCAAAGCCATCGATGGACTTGTTCATACCAAACACATCCGCAGTAGGCCAGCCCAGAACACACAATTTGACTTCCACAATTTCATCAGTATATCGCTCAATTCAAGCAGTGATATCTTAAATCATATACGATTGTAAGCGAAAATTTGGACCTGAAAATCATTAAACTGACCTAAGTTGTAGCGGTCGGAAAATGGATCATAACTTGAGTTATGGGCTCGATTTAGGTAATTGAAATCTAGCGTGTTCTTAGATGAAGCTGATTTCCTTGAAGGATACTAGTCGAGTCTCACTTTCCCATCCAATCAGTCCCAAAATGCGGAATGATGGGTTTAGCCCAACAGAACCTTGTGGCGGTCGGAAAACGGACCGTAACTTGGAATTAGAGGTTCGATTTTTGGTGATTAGCCTAAAATCAAGTTCTCAAATAGAGTACAAGCTCCTTGAAGGATACTAGTCAAATTCTCCTTTTCTTAAAATCAATATACTTGGACATCATAAGAATTGGCAGGCCTTATTCCATGCTTGTTTATTTTGCGAAGCGACCGCAGAGCGAGGCAACCGACCCTTGGGGCATTCAAGCTAAATAAACCCAGCCCCTAGAATGGAAAATAAGCCAAATTAGGAAGAATCTCTACATCTTGAAGCGTGGCTTGACAACCCAGAAATTCGCGAATACTTCTGAGATCGAGCTTCGATTTCGAACCTTCCATGAAACCTTGGTGAAACTTGGGTTCAGTATCCACGCATAGCCCTCGTAGAAATTACTGAGCTTTAAACCTTGGCCCATCGGAAGATGACCACCCGATCTCCGTAGATCATAGAGAGAAGTTAGAGCTTATCTCTCTACACCCTCTCTTCTCTACGTTTTTTTTTTCCTACAGAATTCTCCTGTTTTCTGCCCATGTCACGCCACATGTCCACGATTTGTTCGGGTTCGTTTCTGTCCCGAAACAAGTTATTTTCTGTCTCGATTTAAGTTCAAATTATTTTAAAGTGAACTTTACTAATTCATTTTTCACTTTCGATATTTTTTTTCTCAAAAATCCCGTTTTTGGGGTCCATCGGACACATGATATCTCTCAATCGAAAAATCCGATTATCTTCAGGTCAGCGAAAATTTTAAGGTAACGCTGAATTTGAGGCGAATTCAGCAGTGAAGTCATTTGTTACTCGAGATCTAGAAAAAATTTGGAAGCTTCCTTAGACCATTTAATAATTTCTTGTTTTTTTGCCTTTCAAAAATTAAATTTTTCAATTTTTCTGGTCATCCATGCGTAAGGATCCTCACTAAACTTTATGCTTAACAGGTGTTGTTCGTGTTGGTTAGGAGCGGTAGAGAATAGGGCGTTAATCGACGTGAAAGATGCGTCTAGGTGATGGTACTCTACTGCGGTTTTTTTAATTCGAGCCAGTATAATGTATATAAACTTTTGGAGTCTGATGAAATGATTTGTAAATATTACTGTAGTGATGCTTTGAGCGCTTCCACATGATGGGCTATGATAGTGTGATTACATAATATATGTTAAATTATTTGATTATATTTAGGAATGTTTTAGATTTGCTCTGTGTCAGTTTAAAATCCCATAGTTTTGTGACACCCTTTCCTAACACGAGAGGTTCGAGTTGGGGTGCCCTGTGCTATGTTATAGTAGTAATTGCGGCTTGAAATTGCTCGTCAGTATACCAAAATGTTATGGGGGTACATAACATTTTGGACAATTTTCTAATGAAGAAGTAATTGACATCATACAACATTCCATGTGGACTCGTTAAAGGTTTGTTAATATATATTGAAATACATTATGAATGTTTGTTAATTTCAATTATGTTGTTTGATACAACATATTCATAAACTAAAATTAAGACCAAATAGTTGTATATTAACAACATACAAAATGTATTAGTTTTATCTCAGTTTGAGAATCGATGAGTCGGCATGACCGACTGCCCGGCTTTACTTGAAAAGTGATTTCAAAGAAGCTTTTGATATGGCAGGAATGAAAATCATTTATGCGTTTCAAAAAAATCAACCGGTCCGACCCTTCGATTAACATATAGTAAAAAACGTAAATTTATTTCATAGGGTATGCTTTTTATCTAGAGTTTTAAACATAAGGTTTACCTGAAATCAAAAAACAGTCCATCCATCGGTAGCTAAAAACTGAGTTCCTTTCAAGAATCAGATGAGATGTTAGATTATAATCTTCTAGCACGGTAGCGAAAATGATGTTGGTAAAGGAGAAGAGCGATCATGTAGGTGGGGAAAAACATTGATGAAATATGAAGGATATCGCGAGAAGATCTAAGTTTCTTTGAGAATAGAAATGACGAAGATCATGAGCAAGAGTTCAAAGAAATAAAGTTTCAATAGATTCAACTAGCCTTTGGCATTGTAACAAACAATGTTATCATCGAGAAAATCCCCTTAGCCTATTCACTTATTTATTTTAGTACACATGTCCAATTAATTAACGAAAAATGGGGAAAAGCGAGGGTGAAATATGCATTTAGGGTTTTTTTTTAAAGAGCAAAATGAGGGGTATTTTGGGAGAGTAGGAGAATAAATTGGGGTGAGGATGTGCTCAGAATTATTTTAGGTTTTTATTTTATTTTTATCATCATTATATTTTATAATTTATTTATATATATCTTTAAATATATGATAAATTAAATAATTTAACTATTTCGTTTGTAACAAAATAAAATATATTATTTATAATAAGCGAACGTATATAGGAAATATTCAAAACCTAACTATATATATATATATATATATATATATATATATATATATATATATATATATATATATATATATATATATATATATATATATATATGAGATAAATAATTTAACCTATTTCGTTTTAAAATTAAATGTTTCTTGTATTTTATAAGATAATTATCAATTTAATTATATGTCAATTACTAATTTGATATGATATAAATATTGTTTCCTAAAAATATGGGATTATGCACATACATAGTAAAGGAGAAAGTAGAGGACTAAAATGCAAAAAGTACAAAAAAAACAAGAAAGTTTCGTTGAGGGGTATTTTGGGTTTTCATTGGGTCATCATTACTTTTTTACTAGATTCTTAATTATTTTTTATGACACTAGCCTAAACAATGTAAAAGTCAATCTTGTTTTCAATTTTGCTAATATTTTGAAATTGATGTAGACAAATGCAGAATTCCCTAAGAAATTTTAAGGCTCTCGCTGAAAATGAGAGAGAGAAAGAACCATAGGAAGATAGGCATGATATGTGATTTATAAAAATTATAAGAAATCATGTATTGTCATGGCTATAAAACAAAGCTTGGATTTTGCCTTGATTATCTTAAAATAATCAATAAGAGAAAAATCATATAAATGGGTAAATATTGAAGAAATATGTGGATTACAAAATGAAGAAGCATATGTAGATTTCAGTTTTGTATGGATGTTCTTCTTTTACTTAATGCATTGGACTAGCCATTTTGAACGCTTTTTATGAAACATTAGAGCTATTCCTAAAGATCTGAGGTTTGCGCTCCATTTGAAATGAGCTTTTGGGATAGTTGTTATTTCATGAAAGAGAGGAAAAGATCAATATCCTAAGGCTAAGGTGTCATTTGTTTTTTGGCTTTTTGTTGAAAGCTAAATAGTTGCCAGCATTCATGTTGTTTGTGTTTTTAACCTTTTTCATGATTTATTATTGAAATTTCTAAAAAAAAATCTGAATAATAAAAACCAAAATATTTGGCTTTTTCTGATCCTCCAAAACAAGTAACACCACCTTTGCCCAATAAAAAGGAACACTAGCAACACCACAATGGAGTACCACCATAGCCTGACCCCGACCTCCCCTGTTCAAAGGCACAGGACGTATGGCCCGTCAATTTGGGCGAGAATGTCCTCCATCGAACATGGATCAGACCACGGCTGATTCGGCTCGTGGATTCATCGATCGTAGCGGGTCTGCGGGGTTCTTGTCGGGACACATCCTCTCTGGCCGACTGCGAGTCTCTGAAGATGGCTTGCGGTGAATTTCAGTCCTCTCGAAAACACATCCTCACGAATCCGTCGTGGCTCTCCCTTAGGATGATCAAACAATTCTTGAGACGGAAGATTGGATAACTTAAATTCAAAAGGAAGAAACAGGCCTTGACAATCAGCTTGATTTATGAACCGATTACCCATTTTCCATAAAAAGTGGATCATCTTCCTCCTTAATAAATAAGGAAGAATATATGAGTAAACTAGTCTGTGTGATCCCTTCTTGAAAAAATGACGTGTTATTTCTCACTGACCTGCATGCAGATTAAGCGTCGAGGAGGCGGTGGCAATCCAGGTTCCTTGTTTTTTTTGCAGGTCCCTGCTGCTAGGTTAATGAGTCGACGATCCGGTGACTCACAGGAATCCTAAGAACTATTGATTGGCGCCGTTTGTGAACGACCAATGAAAAATCTGCTCCGACGGCGTCGAGGGCTGGTATGTAAATTTATCAGCGATTCTCCATACCACGAAAACGGTAGTTCCGGCTCACTTATCCAGGTTCGTCGGATCATCGTGCGTGACAAACCGTCGGTCCTTGAAGACGGTTTCTTATTTGGCGTCGGATGTAAACGAAGCGAAGAAGCGGGCCAGACAGATGGCTAAGTGCGGGGCCGTCTTGGCCGTCGCGGCGAAGAGCGATCACCTACGGGCTCGTTTGGAAGAGGATCGGGGTGAAAATGCATGAGGGAGCAGCCATCCTGCACCTCCAGTCAAACAAAATAGAGAGACGAGGCTCGTCACGCGGCGGCTGATGTCTGACAACGGACGATGAGTTTATCCTCGACTCCGATCTTTCATCCCCGAAAGAACAACGCGTCAGGCTAAGTCGAGAAAAGGCCCTGCGTCGTTCAGTAGTTTGTGAGTGGAATGCATCGTAGGAAATCTGAAGAAATCAATAGAGAAGCGACGGCGGTCGGTAGGCCCTCAATGTGCCGGCGTGTACGGTGATATTTACCACTTTTCGTTTATGTATCCCACCTTGAGTACATCCCACCTACACATGCTTACATCTACCAGCATGCAGGGGCACGGAGACATCTTATTATCCCTCTTGGGACAACACGTCTTGAAATTCTGAATGCCCAGTGGCTGTCATACCATCTTTCCATGTATGATGGCTCCTCCGTCCGCATTATGATCACATCTTCGCGTTTAACGGTGTATTGATACTTAATGCGGAGCTTGACCACTTCTTGTGCAAAATGTTCTGACCGGCTTAGAAGGGGCATACAGCTTGGTTCCACACAAACTCGGGAGATCATAAACTCTTTCCAGGTGATTTATAGGTTGCATTTGTTTCCCCTGACAAATGTACTCGATTGACGAAGGAAATATCTCAGTTATCTGCAAACCATTTTCTAGCGGGAAGATGAATGTAACGACCCGTACCAAATAATACGAGTTTGACCAAGTTTGACCAAGTTTGACCAAGTTCACCAAGTTGACCAAGTTTGACTTTTTCGAGGAGGAATAGTTTTGGGTGGTTAACTAAGACCATTTACATTAGGCCTCGTCATTACAGAGTTCATAGACGGGCGGAGCGTCGCAGTAGACTTACGGATAAAGTTACGGCCATTAGAAGTTGACAGTAGCGCGATCGGTGTCGAGTTACATGCAGGATTTTTGGCGACCACTGAATACTATATAAACATGGCTTGTGATGCAAATGAAAACCCTAGCTAAGCGACGCGAGCTCCCGAAATACAGGAAAACTCTCCCGAAGCGGGAACCTTTTGGGCTAAGAAACAGCCACCTGCTGCGTCGTGAGAGATCGGACGGGCGAGACACCCGCCGGCCACCCCCAAGCTGCGCGGCCGGACGGGAAGGTCTTCCGGTGATCCGCGCCGGCCCAGGAATTTCACGACCGCATGCCGGACGGCCGGATCGAGGTGTGACGGCGACCGGCGTGCCGTGATCAGCGGATGTTCTTGACTTTTACCCCGGCCATTTCGACCATTTAGAGCAACCCATCAGCTCATTTACACCATTTTGGACCCACCGAGACTCATTTCGTGGTCCCTTTTTGGATTCATACTTAGTTTGGAGTTACGCAGCGAGAAATCGGTAGTGAGGTTGGATCGGGTTTCGGCCACCACAAGCGGCTTGTTGGTGAGTAATGGTACCAATGAGAGTTCACAGTCTCTTGGGCTTTCCATTGATATGTGGTTTTGTAAATTTTTGGACGTCGTTTGGTTAGTTTTTCCATTTTAGGTTGTTTCGAATTAATTCACAAAATGTCGGAATTTGAAATAGAGTGATTGGTCAAATCACAGAAAATTGAGATTGTATTAGTGAAATTGGATGTTTTAGGAATTATTGGACGGTTCAATTTCGAAAGATTAACCTCCGGGTGAAAAGCCCCAATTTTAGGTATCGGGCACATAGGGCACATTGTGTAGTGGACACGTCGAGAGTTCGATTAGGATGATCATAGTTCTAAATGTTTTCCTAAGGCCTTGGGGATATTCGATATCGTTGGTTCAGTGTGGAGCCTAAGTGGTATTTTATTTATATTAGGGCACTCCTTGTAGGCGGAGGCGATCTGGAGGAGACGAGAGGCGGCGTCTTGTAGTCGGTGAAGTGGTTTATATGTTTTTTAAAAATCCTTGAGTGTGTCGATATATATTTGTGGTTTGTTATTTCATATATATACTGTTTTTGATCAAATGATTGGTTGCATATAAATGTAGTTATCGAGTCTTATATAAAACAAGTTAACATTTCGTAGCGAATTTTGTCGACATTTTCTTGTTTGGAAGTTTATGCGCGGTTTGCCAGGTGATTACATGGTATATAGATATTTTGGGCATGTAGATTGGGTTTGCGCTTGCCGAGAAATTATTGATTTATGAAATGGATTTTGAAATATATGTGTTTCAATAAATGGTTAAGGAATATAGTCATTGAGGTATTGTTGAATTTCGACATGAATTGAGAAACTAAAGATTTCAATGTAGTGATTCTGAGTTGTGGAAAGTAAGTTAATAGAATTCTTAACCTAAGATGCGATGTGCGTTGGAAAGCACACATGAGTAAAGTCATTGAGTTGGAGGTTATAAGGTGATGTATCATATTATGGGATATTGGGTTCGGTGATTTATATTGGTACATTGGGATTGCCCGCGGTGTCGTGAGGTTGGTACTATCAGCGGTCATATATTAATTCCGCGGCCGTGAGGGTCGGTTTGGCCCAAACCGGTTTACTAGTTGCTGCGTTCTTGGGTAGAGGTCGATTTGACCCGGCGGTTTTTATTAGGCCTGCGTTGCGGTAGGTCGGTTTTGACCAGACGGTTTGGTATTACGGGTTTGCCGCGGTAGCGTGAAGTCGGTTTGACGACGGTTTGGTATTTACGGGTTTTGCCCGCGGTGGCGTGAGGTTGGTTACATCCAGCGGTTATATGTTATTCCGCGGTAGGCGCGAGGTTGGGTTTAAGCGGTTTAGGATGGATACATATGGGTATGGTATGATGTTGATTAGATGCTCACGATTGTTTGTGAGGTCGGGATTCACCGACGGTTTAGGATGGGTATGGTGTGGTACATCGTTAGTGTATGGTATGAAATGTCGTTAGTGTTATGAAGGTGCTCAATATCGTGGAAATTGCATAGGGTATGGTACATGGTGGTTTTTATGGTACGGTACATTGTTGGTTTTAATTAAGACACCCTTTCAGTGATGATTTTTGTATTTTCCATAATTAATTTATCTGACATAGCGTTCATATGTTTTATGCATCGATTAGCTATGTGGTGAATAGATTCGAGGTTATAAGGTTCTTGATAATGAAGTAGGTTAACTTATTGAGCATGACTTAACTATTGTTAGGTTTTAGTAAGTTGAGTTTTGTAGTATTTGTTAAGCGAGGAGCGTTATAAAAGAGTGGAGCGTAGGAGTCTTGAGAAGAAAATGCTGAAAAATAAAACATTATTTTCCATATAAATTATG
This sequence comes from Tetrastigma voinierianum, assembly GCA_016808115.1. Classification (NCBI taxonomy): domain Eukaryota; kingdom Viridiplantae; phylum Streptophyta; class Magnoliopsida; order Vitales; family Vitaceae; genus Tetrastigma; species Tetrastigma voinierianum. The sequence goes on from JAEQBH010004751.1 coordinate 691,468, forward strand.
CCACTCATTGAGATTTATTTCTCACGTTTTATTGTTTTTTTAAATCTGTTCCCTAGGTCAGGAGCAGGTTCGTAGAACTTTATTCGCCCAGATTTGGCGATAAACTCTCTAAAGCGCGCTCTGTCGTACTCTATCGCATTTATCTGATACGAGTTTGTTGTATTAGACATTCATTTCTACTTGTACTTTTAAATCCTGATACTCTTGAAACGCTACGATATTCGTATGGAACTTTTACGAGACCTCATTTATAATTATTTGCGGAGTTTTTATATATATTTATGTATAGTGGGTATTAAATTAATACATGGTGTTACTCCTTCCTTAAGGTGGGGTTCTTGAAGTATCTTCCACAGGGATTATCTGAGTGGGACTTCGCTGGCGGGTTCAGTAGGAAATCCCGGGGAGGGTATCGGGTCGAGATCTGTCGACAGTATCGAGCCACAGGTTTCTAAATTCCTTGCCCAGGGTTGTACGTTCTTTATGCGGCTCATCGATGTTTTGTATACCTTCCTAACCTTGTATTTGAGGTGATTATGTTCCTTGATTCGAGCTTGAGTTTTCCTTCCGGATGGCGCGAGAGGAGTAGACGTAGGTCCCGAGCGAGGCTTGATTGGAAAGCTCAGGTGCACTACTCGTGGGAAAATCTTGCCCGAGCGCTTAGCTCGATCAACGGAAGGTGGGTTCACTCAGTGATGCGTGGATCGAGGCTCGTAGACTTGGGCGAGTGGGTTTTGATGGTAATACGGATCCATGGTGGCCTATCATGGCTAGATGACAGAAAATTACGGACGGGTATGCGGTGTCGAATGAGGGCGGTCAGGATAACTGGGTTCCTGCTCGGGGGTAATGCAAGGAAGTGGTGGGCATATGAGAGGACTAGAAAACGTCACACTGGGCACCGATTCAAAGTGCCTTTCACCGCGAGTTTGCCCCGACGCTGTTGAGACCCGAGAGAGTGGAGTTCGAGACACTCACTCGAGGTAGTATGGCGGTTTAGTCACGGCGCGATTGAGAGGGTTATCGGACACGCGCCGGAATTTGGTTGCGGAGAAGTCGTGAAGGAATTTCCGGCTGGGTTGGTTGATCCTGATAGCCTTGAGCCTCTCGAGGTGATCATCCAGCACGGTGTGGGGCGCTCACAGAGGTAGAGGCGGACCACGATGCGGACGGTGTCGACCATATGATGGATCATCTTGACCTTAGTCGGGGATCGTCGAGAGGGTAGTTTCGACTCTGGGTCTTCGAGCGGAGGTTCCGGTGGGGACCGGGCGGTGGTACCGGCCGGTAGTGGAGTTTCGAGAGAATTGGACACACGAGGTTGGATTTGAACAGTAGTGGTAGTATTTATTTTCGAAGTGCTTGTGAGGCGGTTCTGTTCGGCTTGTGATGTTTGCGGTAAGAATCATGATGGGCCGTGGCGGCCAGGATATCATACGTCCGGTGTGGGCGGACGGGACATTCGGGAGGGGCTGCCTATCGAGATCGGCCAATTTAAGTTCGAGTCCGGTGCCGGTTCAGCGGGCTAGTGGACATGGAGGGGCCGGATCTGTGACGGGGCCGGGCCGGGAGGTTCCTTTTAGCATGGGACCGCGAATCTGCGGCGACTAGAGCGAGGACGGAGAGGGCGACCACTGCCCAGAGGCAGAGTCTTTTATGACCCGGTCGGGAGGCGTGCCACTCCCGACGTCGTGACAGTACATTATCTATTTTAAGACGATGCACATGCGTCATCGACCCAGACTACTCACCTTATTTTACGCGGAGTATGTCGAACGTGCCTGGGGTGACTCCTGCCTTCGGGAGTGTGGTCTGTAGATTTCCACCCACGTGATAGTCCCGCCGGCCTGCATGCGACACTTAAGGGTAGCTACTTCTACCGAGAACCAAGATATGGAAGCGGATTTGATATTAATAGATCTCAAAGGGTCGGATGTGATTCTCGGGATGGATCGTCGCCTAAACTATGCTTAAACGGATCGCTCGCAAGGAAGTAATATTTAGACGACCGGGACTACCAGCAGTAGTCTTCTATGGAGAGCGGAGGCGGACACCTTCGTGCTCGATTTCACCTATGCTGTATGTTTACTCCTAAGGGTTGTTCAGGGTTTCTAAATTTCATATAGTTGACAATTTAGCGCACGGCTAAAGAATAGAGGATGTACCAAGAAAGTGAGAGACTCTCTCGTGACGTGGTTCCCGACGACCTGTGTCCACCTCCAGAACGAGGTGATTTTCTCCCATCGGGATTCGTCCCCGTACAACTCCTATTTCCTTACCAATCTTATAGAATGGCACCAATGAGCCAAAGACGGAAGGCTCAGCTACAAGAGCTGTGGACGGGGATTTATTAGCTCAAAGATTTCACCTGGGAGCGCCAAAGGTTATTTTGGTGAAGAAGAAGGATGGTACTGAGGTTGTATAGACTACGCATAGCTTGAATAAGGTCACCATTCAGAACAAATATCCCTTGCCTAGATTTGATGATTTATTTGACTGTACCTGTGGTGCGAAAGTGTTCTCCCAAGATCGACTTGAGGTCGTGGTACCATCGCAAGGATTAGGGACGGACATTCCTACACAAAGATTCAACGAGATATGGACATTATGAGTTTCGTGATGCCCTTTCTTGACCTACCAATGCCCCAATAGCTATGGATCTCGATGAATCTGGTTTTCCGTCCATACTTAGATCGCTTTATCATCATTCTTCATCGACGACATCTTAAAGGGTACTCGAGAACGAGTCAAGCATGAGAGACACTGGCTCGGGTGTTGCGCACTTTGAGGCAACATCGCTGTATAAGTTTAGCAAATGTGAGTTTTGGCTGGAGCCGAGGGATTTCTGTGCACGCGTTTCGCGATGGCATTTATGTGACCTCTAAAGTGTAGGCGGCAAATCAACAACTAACCACAAAGGATGTGGCGCGAGTTTCCGGGGATTAGCGGTATTATCGCGTGTGTTCATAGAAGGGTTCTCAAAACAGCGTGACCACTTCAACGCTTGACTAGAAAAGGGGTAAAATTTGAGTGACCGACAAGTGTGTGAGGAAAGCTCTAAACACTCAAGGAGAAGTCGATATCAGCTCAGGCCGACTGCAGGGCAACGAGGGATTCGAGGTTTACAAATGATGCTTCATATCGTATTTAGGTTATGTATTGATGCAACATAAGAGAGTTGTGGCGTATACCTCCGCATAGCTTGAAGAAACACGAGTCGAATTATCCTACCCATGACTTGAACTCGCTGCGCAATATCTCATCAAGACATGGAGCAAGATTATCAGGAGCCAAGGACGCGCCAAATATTTACCGAATTATAAGAGCTCAAATATTTGTTCACCCAGAAAGAGTTAAACTTAAGGCAAAAGGAGGTGGATGAGTTACTGCGAAGGATTATGATTGCACTATTAATTACCATCCAGGTAAGGCGAATGTAGTGGCGATGCCTTGGAGTAGCTTCATGTGCTTTGCTATATGCACTATACAACTCAAGACGGGTCGAATTTAGAGTTGGGTGTTCGGGCTTGGAAATGCATGTTCGGGAGTTAATTTTCGCCGCCTTCCTACTACGACCATACTTGTTAATCAAATTCTTGAGGCACAACTAGAAGATCCCTATTTGATGAGCATGAGAAGAAAGGTCGAAGAAGGGCAACAGTCGGATTTTGGTATTAGAAACGATGGAGCCTTGGTGATTGGTTCTAGACTTTGTGTTCCAGCAGCCGAAGAGTTAAAAGGCGACATTGGGGAGGGCCCATGTCTCGCTTATGCACCCCTGTAGGTACTCAAGATGTACCGTACATCAAGGAGTATTATCAGGTCAGGATGAGGAGAGAGGTCACTGAGTATGTATCTAAGTGCTTTTAGTCTGGCCAACAAGTAGCTGCGTAGAGACAAAGCCTTCGACTTCGCAGCCTCACTCATTCCAAAATGGAAATGGGAGCATCACAATGGATTTTATTCAAGCTCCCTTCCACAACTCGCAGAGACACACTAGCATTTGGGTAGTAGCTGATCGACCACTCAAGTCCGCATATTTCCTTACCTATTCGTGAGAAGTTTTCCCTCAAACTAAATGAACTCTTTATGAGTCATATATAGTGAGTTTGCATAGTAATTGTCATCATCTTCCATAGAGATCCACGATTCACTTCAGATTTTGGAAGGAAGATTGATACGAACTAGGTGTCAAGTTGAATTACATCGTTTCACCAAAATCGATGGACAATCCGAGAGGACTATTCAAACCTTAGAAGATATGTTGAGATCATGCGTATTACAATTCAAAGGATATTGAATGACATTCACTCTTGCGTAGTTCACTTATACACAATGTTTATCAATTAAGCATCGAGGATGTCACCTTATGAGGCTCAGATAACAATGTCGCACTCCTTTATGCTGGAATGAGACATGAAAGAAAATTACTAGGTCCCGGATCAGATGTGACGGTGGACAAAGTTACGTTATACGCCAAGTTGAAAGCAAATTTCAGATAGGCAAAGAGCTTGCGCGGATAAGCGAAGAAAGGATCTTGAATTTGAGGTTGAAGATCGAGTATTCTTGAAGCCTCTCCCTTGGAAGGGCGTATATCGTCGGAAAGCCGATGGCTAAAACCACTACATTGGACCTTTGAGATTATTGAGAGGGCAGGTCCAGTGGCTTATATAACCACTTACCGAGAACCCTTTCTCGAGTCCATAATGTGTTCCATCTCCATGCTACGCAAGATATCCTGCATCCTCACATGTACTAGAGGCACCGTGTAGATCGAACTCGATGAGGACTTATCCTATGAAGAATGTACCAAAGGCGCATTTTGGGTAGTGGGAATATATGAGCCAAGAACAAGACCATATCCTTAGTGAAAGTCCTTTGAGGAACCACCTAGTTCAAGAGGCGACTGGGGAGTGGGAGGACCAAATGCTGAGCCAATACCTCATCTCTTCCATGATTATGTACGAATTCCTGTGGACTAAATTTTCTTTTGGGTGGGTAGGCTGTAACCCATCTGCACTAAATAATACGAGTTTGACCAAGTCGGACTAAGTTTGACCAAGTGACCAAGTTTGGCTTTTTCGAGGAGGAATAGTTTTAGGTTAACTAAGACACCATTTCGTAGGCCTCGTCGATACGAGTTCATAGACGGGCGGAACATCACAATCCGACTTACGGATAAAAAGTTACGTCCATTAGAAGTTCAATGTTGAAGACATCATGTCCGTTATGTCTGGGATTTTACCCAAAGCCGCCCTAGACCCTATATAAACATAGCTTGTGATACCAAAATGAAACCCTAGCCCAAACAACACTTGAGCTCCCAAACCCCAAGAGAAAACCTCTAAATCGGGAACACCTTTCGCCGAGTAGCCACCGCGCGCTGTGAGATCGGACCAGACGACACCACCGGGCCACCCCAGTTACACGCGCCGGACAGAAGGTGCGCAACCTCCGACGGCCACGCCAGCCAAATTTCACGCCACCCGTCGCCGGACGCTGCCTGATCGGGCCGGTTACGCGCGCCACCGCGATCGCCGGATCGTTTCTGACTTTTTCGCCATTTCCTCGCTTACTTCCCATTTCCGCCACCCTATAGCTCATTTCCACCATTTTTGGACCCTGAACTCATTTTCGTGGTCCTTTTGCGTATTCAGCACCGCTTGGTTACAACTGAAACGAAATCGGCCGGCGTTAGATCGGGATTTTCGGCAATTACAAATGATCGTTATATCGAGGTAATGGTACCAATGAGTTCCCGGTCTCGGGTTTCCATTGATATGTGGTTTGTAAATTTTGACGCTGCTGGGTTAGTTTTCCATTTCTTAGGTTGTTTTACCACCGTAAATGCTGGATCAATAGAGTACAAATTTGTCAATCTGAAAAATGGGGCTGTATTAGTGAAATTGGATGTTTTAGAATTACGGACGGTTCAATTTGAGAAATTAGGCTCCCCAGTGAAAAGCCCTACTTTGTATCGCCTATAGGGCACATTATCAGGTAATTGACCCGCTTGAGTTCAATTAGATGATCCTATAGTTCTAAATATTGTCAAGGCCTTGTAGATATTCCAATGCTGCCGTTCAATTATCGGTTTCGCGGTATTTATTTATATTACAGCACTCACGCCGAGCCGGAGATCATCCTGCTTTAAGGACAAGACTCGAACGTGTCTCGTAGTCAAGGAGTGGTTTATATGTTTTTTTTTAAAAATCCTTCGGGGTATTATTACGATATATATTCGTGGCTCATATTTCATATATACCGTTTGATCAAATGGTCAGATATAAATGTGGTTATCGGCCTTATATAAAACAAGTTAACATTTCCATGTGAATTTTTGTCAACATTTCAATCGCTTGGAAGTCAGAACGGGGTTTCAGATTCCGTGGTATTTAGATATTCTGGGGCATGTAGATCGGGTTTGAACCCCTCGAGAAATTATTATCAGTAAATGGATTTGAAATAGATGTTTAATAAATTGGTTAAGGAATATAGGTCATTGAGGTATTGTCTAAATTTCACATGAATTGGAGAAACTAAAGATTTAAATGTAAAGGATTGAGCTGCGGGGAGTGTTAATAAATTCTAACCTAAGATGCAGTTGACGCTGGAGCACACATGAGTAAGGCTACCAGTCGAGGTTGAAGGCGATGTACCATATCAGACCGATATCGTCCCAAGACATACCAGCATAATGGGGATCGCTGTCGTGAGGTTGGCACTCTATCCAACGGTCATATATTAATTCCATGACCGTGAGTGGCCTGGCTTGACCCGACTAGCTACTAGTTGCCACGTCACGTGAGGTCGGTTGACCTAAGGTTTATTAGCCGCACGTCGCTGAGGCCTGGGCTTGACCCGACGGCCTGGTATTTTCGGGTTTTTGCCACTTGACGTGAGGCTGGTTGGCATCCAACTGCTATATGTTATCTTCACTGCCGTGAGGTCAGCCTTACCGACGGCTTAGATGCACATGGTATGGTATGATGCTGATTAGATTATGAGGGGCTGAGGCCTGATTACCACGGTTTATAGATGGGTACATGTGGTACATCAGCAGGTATATGGTATGAAATATCGTTAGTGTATAAGGTATAATACACGTAGGTGCATAGGTGCGGTATACATACCGTTTTATGGTACCTGCATTGTTGGTTTTCGACAAGACATACCCTTTTCAATAGTGATGATTTTTTTGTATTTTCCATAATTAATTGTACAACAGACGCTCATATGTTTATGCATCAATTGGGCCTATGTGGTGAATAGATTCAGTTATAAGGTTCTTGATAACATGAGTTAACTTATTGAGCATGACTTATTGTCGTTTTGCAAAGTCGGGTTTGCGGAAATGTTTGTTAAACGGGAACGTGAGTAAAAGAGCGGACGTGAGGTCTCGAGAGAAGAAATTTTCAAAAATAAAACATTATTTTCCATATAAATTATGCTACCATTGAGATTTATTTCTCACGCTTATTGTTTTTTTAAATCTGCTCCATAGGTCCGCATAGCCGTAGGCCCATTCACGTATTTGATCGTCGCTCCTCTCCGCCACACCGTCGTACCTATCGCATTTATCTATTCCGAGTTTGTTGTATTAGACTTATTCATTTCATCAGACTCTAAATCCACAATACTTTATAACGCTCCGATATTCAGTGATGGAACTTTTACTTAGACCTCATTTATAATTGTCAAGGGTTTTTATATATATTTCTATGTATAATCGGGGTATTAAATTAATACATGGTGTTACTCCTTCCTATATGTTCCAACTGTATCTTCCTCAGGGATTATAATGCAGTTGACTTCACTAGAAGGACCACCCGAAATCCGGAGGGTATCCGGCCTGGTCCTCACAATGAATCCATCCTTGATTCTCACTAGAAGATTTGGAGCGTTTCGTCCACCGTATCGATTCAGACAAAGATGGATGCAACCCTCCGTAATTTCCGAAGAGCTGGGGCCAATCCACCCCATTCTTCCACTGTCTCTAGATTCGCCTGCGACAATGGAGGAATTGTATAGACGGGCGGATAAATATTCAAACGCCGAGGACAATATTCGCGCCTCAAACCGGTGATGATCACAATTTCAGCAAAGAAGCCAACTACTATGGCCGCCCGAACAAAAGGGAGCCGCAGGTACCAAAATGCCCCTGTGACCAACAAAAGAGGGAACCCCGCAATTTACCCTCTAAACACCTCTGCATGCATTCTTCCTCCTCATCCGGATCCCCCGACTTCAAATGGCCCACACCAATTCGGGCCAGATCCCACACAAATATGAACTGGGCCTCTAAGATGGACATCACAAGGGTCATAGCATGAGACCAATCGATGTCGGCTTCAAAATTTTGTGAAAAGTTAATCAAAATGGCCACCTCAGAGATATGTCTGAGACGATCCGCGGGTTGAGGCCGCTCTACCTGCTGAAAGAATAGCGGCTAGCGCAAAGCTCCCGCCTGAACCTCGGCCCACCATAAACTACATATTGGGCGGCCCGGCTGGTCCATTATCAATCTAAGCGCCAAAAGAGGAGGTTATTGTGAGGGGCCATAGCCCGAGCCCGGGTGAATACCATCCACACCCCAAATAACAGCAGAGCAATCCAGCCAATTGAGGGCCCTATATCCTTCTCTCATTAACCTGTCTCGGTCATTAATTCCAGCACCACAATGCATTCGTACTTATTCTATGTATTAAGGATTTCGATGTTCACAGAGTATTAGTCGACTCCTGCGCTAAGGCGAATTGCTAACCGCCTCGCCTTTAGGCATAAGGAACATCTCTTTTGATAAGCTAAGCTAGACCCGGCAAGTAATCCTATCCGGTTTAATCCAGGGCAACCACAGAACGATGGGCAAAATATTGCTCTCCCACTAAGGCAAGTAGTCGAGAAGTTCAAGAGGGTCTTATTTTCGATCAAGCCGAGGACTCCAAAGTTCAGACACGCCATTGTTGGCCGAGCATGGCTGCATGCGATGAAAGTTATGCCCTCGACCTACCATCAAATGACCAACCGACCAATGCCGGAGTGTAATCGACTCCTCCCCCGAGCGTACCTACTAGCTCTAAGAAGGCTACCAACTCCTTAGCACGGAGCACGAGAGTGCCGAAGCTTCACAATCTCGCCCTCGAGACCCGTACCTCATAATAGAAATTATAACTCGCCGCCTAAGCAAAGGCGAAGGATAAGGAGCGATTAGCCGTAGACCCCCTGCAATCAATATACCTAGACGGGCCGGATAAACCCACATATGTTAGTTCCCTCCTATTCAGTGGGGAGAAGGAATAAATACTATAGGTTCTGCTCTGTAATATGGATGTATTTGCCTAAACTCACTCAGACATGACTGGCATTAACCTCGTACATGCCTCTCACAAACTGAATGTCATCCCTTCAGCCAAGCCGGTTAGACAGAAAGTGAGGTGTTTCCACCCGGACTGTCATCAGGTTATTCAGGTGGAAGTGGATAATCTTTTAAAAGCAGGATTCATCGTGGAGATAGTACCCGCAGTGGTCAATTAATGTTGTCACGCCTTTCATTCTCGATCCGACCAGACATGATCCGAACCGAGTCCGAGTGCGTAGACTATATAATCGGGACTCATCGAATTCGTTTCTTCTCGTGGGGAAATAACCTCGTACTGGTGGTTATACAAAAATTTCCGTAATAACAAAATCATTTTCATATATAAAAGAAAACTACCACCTATGGTGTCCCCAACATCTATATACATATATCGAGTCCCATTTACTTCATACATGTATATTTTTTTCTTTTCTTAATACAAAACATCGAGATCGACAGTGCGGTGAGCACCTATCTCTGAGTTGGCCTGCTCTGCTGATGTGGGATGTCCCGTCCTCTATCCTTGTCTTCGCTTCGCATCTACACCTGATTGAACACCCGTACAAGCTTTACGCTTAGTGAATATACAAGCATGGACAACCACTAATGGTGACTGTCACAGTTTATACATACGTATTTCATATATCTATACATATTCATATAACTTTTTATGACTTATCATCTTTACATTCCTATTACATGTTACATGTTTTCTGTCTTTGACATATCTCCTATCTATACTTTTACTGTATTCCTGTGCTTTGTTATCTTTTACTTATCTCTATCGTTTCAAGACGATGCATTTCTATCACAGATTCACAAGATGTTCTCTATTCATTTAGATATGTCTATCAGAGATCACATCATATATTTCTTATTCTAGTACTATCATTTGATCTATTATCTCTCTTAATGGTTCATGTCATATATCCTATTCTCCGTGTATGTCATATTCTTATACATATATTACTTTCATGGTTATATACTATATACCATTTGTTATGTTCTCTATTTTCATGTACTCGCTTCCATGTAATCGTGATCATGTACTCAGCCATCGATACCTGCTTTCCACGTAATCGTATTATCATCTTAACTTTTCATATCATTTTACATTCTTATACTTTTTCATATATCATGTCAGATCGTATAATCTCATGTTACTGAACTTATCATCACATAGCAGTGCTATGCTTCTCATATCATATCATATCTTTCCACATGTCATATTCAAATCATTTATTTTATGTTTCATGCCTGTAAATACCAAAGAAGTGGATAACGGAAACTTATAAAGGCCCGAAGGCGCTGTACTCACTATACGAAACAGTGGTCTTATCAGGGCCCGGAGGCGCTGTACTCACTGTTCGAGATAGTGGTCTTATTAGGGCCCGGAGGCGCTGTTATCATTGTACGAGACAATGATCATCTTATAAAGGCGCGAAGGCGCAGTGGTGACCCTTTCGGGGCCACCTGATCCAAACGGGATCTATGTCATCGACCCAAACGGGGCCTCGATATCAGAACATAACTCAGATAGCCGCAGACTTATTTTCACCGTACGCCAATCTATCCTCTACTCGGGTCGACACAGTAACTGCTTTATTACATTTTCCGTATCTCATAAGCATGAATAACTATTGTTATCACGATCACATGCAATATATACCGCCACTTTAAATCAGACTGCTCTCATATCTGTAGCTTCATATTACGGTTCTCATATTTCTCTATAATACATATATGCTTATCATTCGTGTACATGTACTCATTCCTGTTAACATCTTATATCTTCATGTACTTTATTATACTATCATATCTTATGACATATACCTATACATTTCTATACTCTCATATATTTTACTTCAGGTTTTATCGGGGACTACTTCTATCTCCCATAGAGTAACCTAGACTTTTTCTTAATACCCTTGTACCCTTCATGTCCAAACTATTTATCTTTTATCATTTCTTATTCAGATACACACGTATAAACATTCTCTTTGCCTGACCTGAGAGAAAGAATGAACGAGACTCAAGTATAATATATGACCAAGGTACGCTACTAAGATGCACTGCAGACGTGCCTGCCCACGTAATAGAAGTGTCGGAACACTAGCAGGAGTGCTGAAGCACTGGTCATGTATATGTGCCAAAGCACTGATCATATGTACGTGCCTGCCCACGTGATAGAAGCGTCGTAGCACTAGCAGGAGTGCTGAAGCACTGATCATATATGTCTTGTCATTCAATATCCAAATTTAGGTAAATATACAATTATACATGTTCTCGAATCCTATTTTATTCTTTTCTTCTATATTCCTTTACATATCAAATCTTACTTATGTTGCTATTTCTTGTTCATATCTATCTCTTTTCTTATCATGTATTCCAATTGACTTTACCCATATCAAATCTACTTATATTATGCATGATATACTATGATTATCATATCTGCTTACTATTTTTCCTTATTTATGGACCTAATATGAGTTCCAATTTTATCATACTATGTATGGCTGGACTTTGACTCAATGGGCTTTCCAAGAGTCCAAGAACACCGACCGGAGTTCGACGTAAGGAGTTATGACCTTCCGGCCGAGGTCGACATAATCAATCTCCCAATCGACGAGCTGACCTGACCTGACGAGCTCGATATATCACCTTGGTCTGACACCTAATATCCTCCTTTCAGGAATATCAATGTATTCTGACTCAATGGGCTTTCCATAGAGTCCAAGAACCGAATCGAGTTCGACGAAGGAGTTATGACCTTCCGTCGAGGTCAAACGTAATCAAATCCTGAACTGGACGAGCTTACCTGACCTGGACGAGCTCGATCTATCACCTCGGTCTGACACCTAATATCCTCAGGCATATGAATGTATTCTTGACTCAATGGGCTTTCCATAGAGTCCAAGAAAACTCAAATCGGAGTTCGGACGAAGGAGTTATGACCTTCCAAATTGAGGTCATATCGTGAGTTAACCCAAACAGAGTTGACCCGAATCGCCGAAAGCTGAGCTGACCTGGTTGAGAGCTTGTTCTAACACCTCGGTCTGACACCCAATATCCTCCTTAGGAAGAGAATGTATTCTTGACTCAATGGGCTTCCATAGAGTCCAAGAACACTCAAATTCCAGTTCGACGAAGGAGATATGACTCCGGCCGGAGGTCATATGCAAAGTAGTCAAACTCGATGGGCCGACCGAACCTGACGAGCCGAGCTCTACAGATCTAGCCGAGTTCTATAGATGAGCCGAAGCCTTCAGGACGAGCTGAGTTTCACAGACGAGCTGAGTTTCACAGACGAGCTGAGCCTACAGACGAGGTATGCTGACCTCCCGTTGCATGAGGTATGTCGATCTCTCTCGGCCAGATGAGGTCTCGTCGACCTCTCATTGGACGAATTTATGGCTGACCTCTCACCCATTTGATTGAAAAACTGCAGTAAAAGACTATAACTTGGCTCCATGTGGGTCCGAATTGAGAAATTAAAAGCCTAACATCAAGTCTACTGATGTGGATACAATTTCCCAGATGGACTTACTGCCAAATTCTCTTTATTTCTGACCCAAAAACCTGTTCTAAGTTCCGGCTAGTTGACCCGAACTGGCTGAACTGACCCGACCAGATCTAGCTGGGCTGACCTCGGTAAAAAGACCATAACTTGGTCTACAGAAGTCCAAATCGAGAAATTCAAAAGCCTAAAATCAAGTTCATTGATGTGTCTACAAGTTACCAGAAGGACTTACTACCAAATTCCCTTTATTTATGACCCAAAAACCAGTTCTAATGTCCGGCTACTGCATATGATCAAAAATAGGGAATTTTCTGGTTTCAACTTGCAATTAGACCCTTCTCAAAACACATATCTAGGAGCCTTAGAGCTCTCCTCAACTCAACCCTACACAAAATGAGTTTAGGAGTTCCCAAACCCAAACCATACACAAGATAGAGGGTTCTAAACCATGTATCTAAACTTTCTAGACCAAAACATACTTCCATACTCCCATAACTTACATACACATACTCATAGTTCCATACAACCCAAGACATGTATCCGTACTAAACCATATTTCCATACTTTTCTATACAAAACTTTGGCTCCATACCCATGATCTCTTTCTTTTCCTTCTTCTTCTTTCTTTCTCTTCTTCTTCTTAAATGCTTTGCTCTCTCTTTCCCAAGAATTAAAATAAGATATTTCTTTTTGGTCTTATCCTTATTTGATCTTATCCCCTTTTTATTTCACTTTCCAAGGAGGAAACTTCCTCCCTCTTTCTTTCAAGCCACCTGTCTCTTCCACAATTTTTCTTCCTTATTTTATTCTAATATCTTTATTTTATTACCCTTTGGTCCTCACTTGCAGTTTTATTCTCTATTCAATTTATCAAATCCTACTTTGCATATGAACTTATTATATTGGCGACCCTGGGTCATGAATTGGTAATTTATTAATTTACCCTTAACTGGTGTATTAATTCCAAGTTCTTGCTTATTTTATTTTATCTTTAATTTATTTCGGATAAATATACTTTTACTTTTATTATACCCTAAACATGTCCGAAAACTGTTAGGGTATATTTTGGGGTGTTACAAATGTGGTGGTAGTCCTGAAAAAAGGCAGTAAATGGAGATTGTATGTGGACTACACAGATCTCAATGAGGCATGCCCGAAAGACAACTTCCCTCTACCTCGGATAGACCAGATCAGACGCGCTGCCGGCATGGATGTTGTCGCTCTGGATGCCTTCTGGATATCATCAACATGCATCCGCCGTATCGGAAAAATGAAGATTCATCACCCGCAAGGGTCAGGCTCTACTATAATGTGATGTCGTTTGGCTTAAAGAATGTCGGGGAAACATATTAGAGGTTAGTGACCAAGATGTTCAGGCTGCTACTAGGAAAAACGATAGAGGTTTACATTGATGATATGTTGGTAACATCTAAGGAACGCCCGGGCCATGCTGAACACCTGCAAGAGGCTTTTGAACTCCTAAGGGCATATGATATGAAGCTCAATCCCTCAAAGTGCGCCTTCGGAGTTAGTGCGGGATGATTCTTGGGTTTCATGGTGACTTAGAGGAGGATAGAAGCCAATCCCACTCAGCTTAAAGCTATTTTGGAGTCCCCGGCTCCCGCTTCTAGAATGGGTACAATAGTTTGATCGTTTGGCCAGCCGCCTGCGGCGGCTCATCTTCTCGACTTATAAATCGTTTGTGCCGTTTTGTCACACCTCAAGGTGCCAACCAAACCGGATGGAATGAGGAATGTGATAAAGCCCTCATAGCGATCAAACATTATCTTGTAAAACCTCCAATCCTCGTTAGCCCTGAAGCCGATGAAACACTCTTCATATACTCGCGCCATGGATTCACAGTTGAGTGTCAGCCTTTATTCAAGGAAAAGCATGAGAATAGAGCGCAGGCCAGTATTTTTAGTCACAAGTCCGTCGACGTAAACCCGATAATAAACACTCTGAGCAAGCAACATTAGTTCTTCCTGCAGCAACCAAGAAGCTCCACCCATACTTCTAAGCACACCCCGCGTCAGGCAATTAACCTCCTCTGAGCACCATTCACAAGTCCGACTCATTCGGAGGACGGATCAATGGCAACTGAATTGAGCCACCTGTTGTTCAAGAGTAACCCAAGATCGCTAAAAGGATAAAGTTACGGCAGATTTAACAGATCCCCAACTGCACGAGCCTCGTAACAACTCAGACCGTAACCCCTTAATGTGACGGCATCTCGACAAACCGAAGTCGTACGCTTGCAACTTAAATCTCCGGCCGGGGAAAAGATTGAGCAGGCAATCCGTTTGGGCTTCAATGCCTCTAACAACGAATCAGAGTATGAGGCCATCCTAACCGGAATCGAATCGGGTAACTACGTGTCGCGCCCAAGAAGCTTCATCCAAAGTGATTCGCTAGTAGGCAAGTAAACGCAGAGTATGAGTCGCGAGACCCCCGAATGGAAAAATATGTATCCCTGGTTAAGCAACGCTTGGGCAACTTTTCAGCTTAGAAGCTCGAACACATCCTGGGCGTTGACCGCAATGAGAAAACTGACGCCGCCGCCTAGCCGCCTTTCCGATGACAAAAACAAAGATTCTCGCCATTTATTATCAACTGGATTCTTCAATTATCACTACCCGGGTAAGTTAGGTGGACGAGGTCTCCCCTTCTTGGATGGACCCCATAGTACAATATATCAACACAAGAGAACTCCCAAACGAAAGGGACAAAGCTCACAAGATCCAAGTCCACCGCGATTCTCTCGTTAATGGGCAATTGCTCAAACGATCCTTAGATGGGCCATACCTAAAGTGCTTAACAACCGAACAGGGACAATATGTATTGGTCGAAGTTACACAGAAGGGATATGTGGTAATCACCTGCACAAAACACCGCACACAAAGCCCACACTCGTGGGTGGCCATTTGCCAACCATGATTTGACGCCGCGATTATGTGCAAAAGTAAGGACCGACGCCGCCGGCAAGCCCTCACTTCGAGATTACCACCATGACTTAATTTCCATCACGAGCCCTTGGTCCTTCGCTCAGTGGGGAATTGACACAGTCAGGCCGCTCCCTACCACCCTGGCTCAGAAAAAATTATTGCTGGTAGTCACTAATTATTTCAGCAAGTGGATAGAGGCCAAGGCTTTCGCATCAATTAAAGATAAGGATGTCACCTACCATCCGAAGAATATCACTCGCTCTGCTCGATATACCCCGATCAATTGTATCAGACAACGAACCTTAATTTAATAGCCGGGCATACAGGAACTTCTGCCAGGAGTTGAAAATAAATAATCTATACTCCACCCCGCGATATCCGTAGAGCAACAGCCAAGCAGAAGCTTCTAATAAAACCCAGCGCACTTCCTAAAGAAACGACATAGGACTCAACAAAGGCAAGTTGGATGGACTTAACCCCTGGGGTACTTTGGGCCTAAAAACGATAACCGCACCAATCGACATATCCCCTTCTCAAGGCCACTTATAGGATGGAAGCCAGTCTCAATGTAAATCGGTACGCCCACACTCCGAATCGATATACCCGAGTCACAACAATATGTGATAGAAGACCCAGACATGGAAAACGAATCGGCGTGGAAGTGGGCCAAGCGAATAGCATCGTACCACCATAGGCTAGCAAACCTATACAACAGATGCGTGAAGCCCCGAATGTTCCAGCCAGGGGACCTGGTCCTGAGAAAAGTTTTTGAGAACACAGCCGATCCGTCGACCGGAAAGTTCTAGCCAAACTGGGAGGGACCGTATATTGTAACGCGAGCCGACGAATCCGAATCGTATGCATTAGATAAACTAGACGGGACACCTGTACCTAGAATGTGGAATGTTATGCACCTTAAAAGGTACTATCAATAAAGAATGATTCAATCTCTAATCATGTTCTCGTCTCAATTTTTCATTACAAAGCCCGGGTAAGGTCAAGGTCCCATCGCTCCAAGAGGTCGATGCCCAACTAGTTCATTTCAAAGCCCGGGTAAGGTTGATGTCCTACCGGCCCAGTATGGTTGATGCCTAGTTGGTTCATTACAAAGCCCTGGTAAGGTTGATGTCCTATTGGCCCAGTATGGTTGATGCCCAACTAGTTCATTACAAAGCCCGAGTAAGGTTGATGTCCTATCGTCCCAGTATAGTTGATGCCCAGCTGGTTCATTACAAAGCCCGAGTAAGGTTGATGTCCTACCGGCCCAAAGATGTTGATGCCCACCGGTTCCATTACGGCCCAGGTAAGGAGGCGCTAGAAGGGGGGCAAATGAACCTTGTCTACCGGCAGTTCATCCGACCATCTATGTCCTAACAAGGTACATCTTCGCTTCACCGCTAAATGAACTGAATCACGTGATTCGACAAAGAGAAAGCAACAACATCAGATTCACAAACAACACACGCTTTATTATAGAGCTTGGTTACAGAATAACAAAAATCAGGGATACAGAACATGGGTGGAGGAACAAGGCTCAACCAGAAATGGAAAAATACAGCCCCTAACTCCCACTTTCGGCAGACACGTGCCTTCACTCTTCCCTTTGCCATCTTAACGAAGAATCAAGCTCATTACCCAGCCTAACCTCTGTGGTAGAGAGCTGCTTGCTCGCTTCGCTAATATCCACCTCAAGGACTACTGCGGGAACCTCCATCTCTGACACAATCATCGCTTCACCTGAGCGAACATTGATGGTTACAGCTTCGGCAGGAACAACACCCGGGGGGCATTGAGGGTTGATAAAGAACTCTGGTGATAACGACTTAGACGTGTCCGCATCCTATCCGAACCAATGACTTCATAAATATTATCTCATAAAGTATAATAATATAACTATAGTTGAAAATCACGTCAAAGCCCTCCTCATGCTTCCCATCCAAGGCATTTTTCCTTAAGGGCCAGGCATGGAGAGCGCATACTTCGCATCTTTACTCAGTCCCTGAGCGAGAAGAAAAGAGACTCGTCGACAAACTGCATCGACTAGCCGCCTTCTGTCTTCGTCTTCCACCGGCCTCCTCAAACCACTGTGACATTTTGGACCCCAGCCACCTCACTCTAGTTTCCTCAGCCCCGATTAATCTCTCGCCGATCTCAGATCCATGTGGACCATCGAGGCTTCATGGCAAGATCTCTCGCTCTCGCCGAGCCACCTTCTCAACGCTTCCTCGCTCCTTTTCCAAAGCCACAACTCACTCACTAACTAAAGAAGCACTCAAAGACTCAGGACAAACGCCATCGAGCGTAGAGCCACAACCTCTCCGCGCATCCCTCAACCAGACTCACTCTCATGCTGTAAGTCAAGTATCCGTGATAGCCAATAATGGCCTGCAAAAGAACTGATTAGAATAAGGCAATAACTCTGAATAATACTAGCACGTTGCATGCGTCGTAACATACTAGCTCACGATTGGACGGCTACGCACGCATTAACCACCTACTGGAGTTCGTCTACAATCATGAAAAGCAGGAATGAGACAAAGATGTTCTTTCAATTTCCCTACTGCATATGAAAATGGGGATTCGCTCAGCAAACTAGCCTGCTGATTGATAACTTCAGCATTCTCGACCAGAAACTCGACATCCCACTGGGGAGCCTGTACCATGTGGAGGAATATAAGAATTCAACAACATTTGGTTAGGAAGCAACAACCTACTGCGCCCAGCTCGGGTGGATTTAGCCTTATCCACTCGCCCAGCAACTGGGCCAGGAATCTCCCTCCCCGACCTCCGCGTGAGTTAGGAGACCTTCAAGTCCACTAAGAGGGCAGCCTAAAGCCAATCGTCATGAAAAGCTTCATCTCAAAGAACCAAATGACTACAGCCTGCACATCCGAACTCTCGCTAGATGGTTGTTGACTTGCCTCAACGGTCCCCTCGGGGGTAGCACCAGTCGCCCGCTTAAAGCTGACACCTCATTTGTGCTTTCGTGCACCGAAGTTATGAACAAGATCATCCATCTCTTCCTCCTCTTATTCATCTTCCCGAGTAGAGGGGCGGCTAGATATTGGAGAATCCCAAGGGACAAAATCTTCCACCCGCTCCAGCGCGAGCCGTCGCATCCGCTTCCCTCCTAGATGCTCGGGGGTAGGACGAGAACCCTTTTTCGCAAAAGGGAGACGATTGAGACGGCTACCCCTATCAGTTCCTTATGCTGTGGACAAGACTAGAATCCTCCCTAACAAAGAATGTCACGTCTCTTAATTAGGTACTAATCACCGCCTGGACCAACCGCCTCTGCCTCATAATTCTTGGTCGGAGATCAAAGGTTCGAGGCTAAATTTAGAGATCAACTATAATATAGTTTCTCCTCCACTATTTATGTGAAGAGGTGTGGAATAACCTGGAATGATGTAGGAGATGGATCGCGACTCCAACTCACAAAGATATCTTCATGCGCTTAAGAGAATTTCATGATGCCGCTTCGCCGTAAATCTGTAATCTCTTAATTTTCTCAAAGCTAAGTTTATAACGCCACCTAGAAAGTGTTCAAAAGAGCATGTAATCGTAGGGGCGAGTAAGAGCAATTAAGTAACTTGCACATTTTGGGGAGTTATTAGTTTGAGGATAATATAAAACATAAATTTATGGAACCCGAAATTGTGGTACTAGAACAAGGATAAAATTGCAATATGGATAATTATGGGAGTATAAAAGGAGAGTTGAGACAAACAAAATTCATTTGTCTCATTTCAAGCAAAACTGAGAGGAGAGAAGGAGGCATATAAAAGGTGATAAGATAAAAGGAGGAGGCAATAAAGAAGATCAAAGTATGTTTCACCTGGATCATGCATTGACTCTAGGTTTGGCTCTATAATGTTTTCCTTGTTTAGGCTTTGAACAGATCACCAAACTGAGATTTTGTCAGTTATATAAAACTCTAATAAAAAATGAAACAATGGAATCACCATATTTATATGGTTTATAATAACGTAATCTCAGTTGAGTTCTTGGATTTTCACCTAGGGTTTTGTGGTATGAGGTTCCAAATCACCAATTCAAGTGTATTGGAGTTGTTTTTGGATGAATTCCATGATGATTTTTGAAGTATTATGGATTATAGAAAGTGTAATGAAGAATTGGTAATTGAAAGTGGCAAAAGAAACAAATCAGCAAAATTCTGAGGGTCAGACTGCATGTGGCTGTATCGTATCAAAGACACTTCAATGTAAGACAACCTGCACTGACACGCCCAAGCTATACCGATACACCACAACAAGATCGCAAACTGTGACCGGCACAGCCGAGGTGTAATTTACACAGCCCAAATGCCTGCACGTTGTATTTTTGTATAATTGTTTCCAAATTCATAATCATAGCATGAGAACCTTACTAAATGATTAAGAGGTCAAAATGATATTAAACTCGAATGAAAACATAGTGAGATACTGCCGCTGCCGCGTCTGGTCACTCGCGAGTATTCGAGGCGAATTAGCGCTGAGGCACGTTGCTCACGCACGAGGCCAAATTCCTCACATTTTACCGTATTCGTTGAGTGTGCAAAGCAAAAGCAAAGGCGGGAAAATTGTGGAACTGTGCCTGCTTAGTAAGGCAGTACAGAGTGTTCTAAACTCATTTTCTCAAACATATGGTATTATTATTATAAACTGCTTTATATCATATTTAATGTTTTGTTAGAAACTATTTCTTCAAGCAAGCAGCAAGTAAGTAAATGGTTTTGGAATTATTAAACCATTTTTTTCACAAGTGCAAGGCACAAATTAATTGAATTATTAAATCCATTTTCAAAAGTAAGTGAATAAGCAAATGGTTTTAAAATTGTAAACCATTTTTCAAAGAGCAGCAAGCAAAGAATTGTGAAACAAAGTTCTAACTAAAACTCAGTTCTAAGCAAGCATATTCGTTGAGAGACCAGACGCACGGTGGGTGTTAGGATTATCATACATGCATTTTAGTTTTTGCTCGATCGATAACTAGGTCATGCATCATGACATTTAAAGGAGACTGGCACATCGGGTATTTAAGGTTAAGAGGCTCTAACTTTCAACAGGTGATGAGACATAGGTCAATTCCACCATATTTAATTAAAAGGTGGAGGAAGTGTGTCTAAGCTCCTTCCACTCCAGTGATGCGGACACAGTGTCTTCATCCACATTATGTCTGTGCCCCGTGTTCACTAGGTACAACAAGATATAAAGCTTCCCAAATAGTTGATGCGAGGCATGTTTATACAGTTTCAAAAATCAATCATATTAGGTGCACGGTTGAGCCCAGTCTGAGATTTGATGCAACTGAGCCTCGTGCTCCTGTAGAGATTTAAAAGCAAACTAAATGAAAGACAGTTCCGCTTATTTCAAAATTACGCTGGAGCCCAAAGTTCTCGTGGTTATTTTTAAAGATGTACGAGCTCAGTTCCTGAATTATAAAAATTTTTGGAAACTTTTAAAGCAGAGATTGAGAAACACATAATAAAGCAAGAGGTTTATAAAAAGTTTTAAACTTAAAGTATGAAAAAGTAAAGAGAATTTATATTGTTTATAAGCTTTTAAAGAAAGTAGCAAAGTAGCAAGTAAAAGTATTAAAAGTTTTATAAACTTAAAGTAAACAAGCACAAAGTTTTTTATAACCAAAGCAAAGAATAAAAGATCGATAAAAGTTTTAGAAACTTTTAAGGCAAGCAAACAAGGTTTCGGAAAAATATTTGTAAAAATAGAGTTTTATAGTTTGGAGATGTTTTCCAAAGCAAAACATTTTATAAAGGTACAGATCATTGCTTGCTTTAGTCATTATTCGTGTTTTAAAACTATTTTCTGTGTACAGCACTTATCATTGAGCAGATTAGGATTCTCCGATATTCAGACAAGTGCTGTAACATATTATTTAAGAAATACTTTGAAATTGTATATTGGAACATATGTATGTAGATAGTGTAGTTTTGTGAGAATGTGTTGGGTTGTTGGTTGCCATATTTGGATATAGTGTAAAGTGTGTATACAGGATTTGGAATTATCCTATATACCGTCATGTCATTAGGTTTATCGCTTGCCAAGATTTTACAAAATCATAAGTAGAAAAGGAAAAATTTTAGCATGGTGGTTTAAGCAAGGCCATGCTTCGCCTGATAGTGGATGTCATAGTCGCAGAGGGTAATGTCGATTTCAGGAGGTCACACCGCCTGGGAGGGCTGGGGGTGTGTCATTCTCCACCTAGTTTACCAGTTTACCCCTCCGGCTTTTCCCTACACAAAAATATATATAATAATAGAATACGCAAACGAAGGATAGATTTAAATGCACCGACATACCGGGTCCTACAATCTTGAACACAATGAAATGACATTGATTGGTTCAAAAACAAACGGAGGTCGTGGTTCGAGGTCTCATACTGTCCTCTAACTAAGATCACGCCCTTCGCCGGTCTTTAGGAGCCGGAAGTCCCGAACAAATTGTAGCCTAGGCTCTAGGCCGACATGGATAGCCAAATAACGTGTCCCAGCCAAGGTATAATAGCGCACTTTACCAACTAAACATCCAATGGTAAAGGAGGTTCCAGCGACGTCAAGACGCACAGATCCTAATGACATCTGACGGATTGTAGTGTGAGGCTCTTGCAGAAGTGTAGGAACCACTCTACTTGCAGACTAAATGGAAGTGAAGCTTGGCCGCAAGCTGTTCTCGTGAAATACACTACACCGTCTTCACACAATGGATTCGCCAACAACCGGTCCGACAACCAAAATCCACTAGAATTCGACAGTATGACCTCAAATCTCCACACAGAGAGATGAGGTCGCTTGTAGAAGGCGTATCCGACTAGGCCCCTCTCGCGCCTGCACCACTTAGTGGGAAGTTTCTTCGACCTCTCTATACCGCAGACAATAACAAAGGGGAATAGGAAAGAGGAATCAATCACGCCATAATACAAAACTGCAAAGGGTCGAACGCATTAACCTACCGTGACCCGAGAAAACCCCTGGCTTCGAGTACGCCTGGTGTTGTCTCCTACGATCCTTGTAGCCGAAATATGTCACAACTGAATCAACATACCTTCAATAAAAACAAGGCTTACTTGGAAGGTAGGGGAAAACAAATGCCTGGAAAGACAATTCTCAAAACACGCAATGGTACACCGGAAAATGTTAAGCCCTCGAGCGGGCGGGAAACAAGAAAATGGGGTAACGCTGACGGGGATCCAATTATGACTCCCACATATCGTACCTAGCATCCGCATGCATTAAAATGCACGCTGAATCACGTCCCCAAAAGATTTGAATCCGCAACGCTCTTACTGGGGCACAAGAAAATCCAGCGTGGGCCAAGCCTACGGGCTCCCTAAGCTAGGCCTCAAAATTCTAATGACGGCTTCAATAACAACCAAGCTTAAGTCCTGTTAGAATCATAAGGGCTAACCCATCTTGCATCATCGTACCACAACCCTTATCCCAATGAGTTAGTCCACATTGCTGACCGGTTAGCCGAGCTCGAGAAAAATAAGGTGAGCAAAAACACAAAAATTCTAAGAAACACAATTTCATTAATCACACCAAAAGGCGTTCATAATTACACAGCAATGCTTACAACCAAGAGATCATACTTCAACAATTACATAACCCAGCAAGGCTAAAGGAGACTAGGAAATAGAGCCTAAGAAAAAGGAAAAAGTGGAAGAAAAAGTAAAAAAAAAAAAAAAAGAAAAAGCCCCGGCCACGGATAGCCATTTTTTTGGCAATATGATTACAACGCCTTTCAACGATGCCAAAGCAAAGGGGCATATAAGGCTCGAAAATATCCCTCCAAAAGAAAATTAACACACTCCAACACGTTCCTTGTAGCCTCCGGCCGACCCTTGTCAACATCACACTCAGCCCAGGAGCAATCGAAAAAGCACGGTACCGGTAGCATCTAGCCATACACACCAACCGAAAACTCAAGACTAGCCAATAGCACAAAAGAACTCATTACCCTGCAGCCTTTTATAGGGGTTTCGAACCTATGGGAACCCCAAAAAGCCGCATTAAATGTGTTACCAAAAATAGAAAACCCCTTGGTAACGCGGGCGTTGGAAAACACAAGCATTAACGGCCCCCGCTCCTGACAAAAAATTAAGAATAAGATTTTTCCAACCGAGGAAGACTGATCTCCCTAAAATTTTAAAAAAGGGGGCATCAGGTACCATGGCCTTTGGCCCAGCCTCCCGTATTCAAAAGGCCTAGACAGATCAAAGCCCACAGGCCAGGCCCAAGTATCCTCACACGAACATGGATCCGAACCACGGCCCGATTCCCGGCCGGACTATCCGCATCATAGGCGCCCGCAGATCACATCGCCCGACATCCTCTACTATCCCTAGCCGGTCATTGCCTTTAAGAAGATGGCCCGCCGCACTTTCCCACGATTCCCTCCGAAAAACACATCCTCTTACGAATCACATATGTAATCGCCCTTAGGATGATCAAACGATTCTTGAGACGAAAGATTCGGATAACTTGGCTATCCAAAAGGAAGAACATGCCTCGACGTGCAAATCAAGCGCCCCCCATTTCGCGAACCAATTACCCACTTTCCATAAAAAGTTGATCATCTTCCTCCTTGATAAATAAGGAAGGAATCGCAATAAGTAAACTAGTCTCAGATACCTTTTAATCGAAAAATCGACGTATTGACTCTCCTATTTCTCCGGCCTGATGAGACGGAGAGGCTGGTCAGTACACCACCGCCAGTTCCTTGTTTGCTTTGCAGGTCCTTGCCGCTAGGTTAATACCCCGACGATCCGGTGACTCTGGGAATCCAAGAGTGGACTATCTGATCACAATGAGCCGCGGGATTTACCGCTCTAGACATCCTCTCATAGCCGGCCACTGCCTCTAAAAGATCGCCTCTTACTCACAATTTCCCTACCGATCCCTCCTCGAGCACATCCTCCCACGAATCACATACGTAACCGCCCTTAGGATGATCAAATGATTTTTAAGGCAGAAGATTCGAATAACTTGGCTATCCAAAAGGAAGAATAGGCCTCGATACGCAAATCAAGCGCCCCCCATTTCACGAATCAATTACCCACTTTCCATAAAAAGTGGATCATCTTCCTCCTTGATAAATAAGGAAGGAAATCTAATGTGCAAACTAAATTTAACTTACTAAAAACTAACGTATTGACTTTCCCTATTTCTCTGTCTAACTTAAGCATCGGAGAGGCGGCTGACACACTACTGTCGGTTCCTTGTTTGTTTTGCAGGTCCCGCCGCTTGCGCTAACGCCTCCCCGACGATCCAAAGGACTCGAATCCAAACAACACACTTCACTACCCAATATTAAAAAATGAATACTTAATGTTATTGGCACATTTATCATTAAGCTAAAAGTTCGCAAATGCCACCTTGTCTAACTCTATGGATATACCTTGGATGGATTTAAGGAATGCTCTTTTAGAGTTCCAAGATATCCCATGAGTGTTCCTGCAATTGTAGTTGCCACGGATTATCTAAAGAGCACCATCAAAATTCAGTTTAAAAGAATATATTGGAGAAAGAAGATGTATTAAATTTTTTTTATTTCCCATTGTTAACAATAATGTCTTGACTTTCAGTATGACTTTAGATTTTCAGGCAAAGTTGATCATAGCATCCAATGTTTTAGGCTCCATAGAATTGAAATACCCCAAATTAAATTTTGTGAAACCAAGTAGAACCTTCCATCATTTATTCTCATCTTTTCATGCATGTTTGTTGGACTGTAGTTCTGATACTAAATTTTGTTTACAATTGCTCCTTGCAGCTGAATTGGAAGAAGAAGAGCACCAAACCAAAAGACCTCCATCAAGTCCTCTTTATGTTGACACTGGGAAGTTCTTATAATCTAAGAGAATTGGAGTGGGTTTCTGAGGATGTGTCATGTTGCTTTTGTATCAGATTGGGCGTTCTTCGTTGTAAAGTATTTTGTGAAAATATACATAGTGTAATTCGTTCAATTTTCACATGTAATCTTTTTTTTTTCCCTCATAAAACCCGTAATCATGGGTTCCCATGTAATTAACTCTTTGAATTTTGGATATTATGTTGGCACATGTATTATTGTTAAGTATTTTAGACACTATTATATATTAGTTATATATGGTTTTAATGCCTGACTTTCTATCAATGGGTATTATTGATGTTGTATTAATGGTATATAGATTGGTATTTGAAAGACACTTTTTATTTTAATATTTATAATATGTTGGATCAAAAAAGGTTGATATATTTTTAAGGTCATTTTAATGGCAAAGCTATGATTTGTGTATTTTGTATTGAAATTGTATCTTCAAAACACGATTTCACGATTTTACATCGAATACTAGTTTCAAAACACGATTCACTCATTTTACACTCGTTTCGTGTTTTCAAAACGCACTTCACAAATTAATCGGAAGCCGCTAGTTTCAAACACAATTTCACAATTTTACATTAAAATCGTATCGATCTACAAAACACAACTTCACTCTTTTTCATTAACACCATATCCTCAAAACACGACTTCCAAAATTTACAATGAAGTCGTGTCTTCAAAACACAATTTCACAATTTTACATTGAAATCATATCTTCAAAATAATTACTTAATTTTATTAATCAAGTCGCTTCAATATACGATTCTCGCTAATTTTATACTGAAATCGTATCTTCAAAACATGACTTCGCAATTTTACGATTTTACATTGAAATTGTGTCTTCAAAACACAATTTCATAATTTTACATTGAAATTGTGGCACTATGTTGGCAGTGAATGCCATAGATTTGGAAATATTTATTTTTGTTCTATATTTTAAAAAATATTTTTCTAATTATGGTATTATTTAAAAAAGCCCCAGATTTGATAGTGGTTGATAATGCCTAAGTCATGTTTGGGGTTGCTCTGTTTTGGTTTGGCAGTCAGCGTTTTAACAGAAATGGTGTTGTTTGCTGTGCTTCTGGTTGCGTAAAGGTAGAGACCACCAATTAGCAACATTTGAAAGGCAAGGATACAAGAATATAGCATCTTTGTTATGATTTTACTGCTTTTGTTTCTTTCCTAATTTTGATGTCATTTTGGTCTTGTTTTGGTTTTTCTTAGGTCTTCTGTATACATCTTGTTGTTGTTGCTGTTGCTGTTGGGATGATCACTAGATCACCGTCCAGATCCTTTTCTTTTAGAACCTCAACAATGTTCCTAATGCTTCTCACTGGAGGAATTCACATTGCAATCTTGGCTCTAAATCTAATTGTTTATATCAGCAGAGTCAGATGTTCATTTGAAAAGATGGATTTATGCATTCTGAAGAATACTGAAACCTGATTCTTTTCTCGTTTCATTAATTTCTCAATTTTCTCGCTCATACTTAGTTCCAGTACTTTATCTGCAAGATATATGAATGATGAATTACAGAGATTACACAAGTTTTTGCCTTGTTTCTTTCTCCCACATGCATGGACAATTATGATACTTTTCTTGAAATATTTTTTTTCAAGCTAGCTATATACAGAATTATTATATATAAATGCATGGAGAACTATACATTCAAGCTTGAAACATTTTCTCTGGCTATAAGAAGGTACATGTGATCCTAGGTTGGAAATTCAACCAAGTATCTTCCAACTCTCCTTTCTTATGTAGTATAAATATTCCCTCCCAATGGATTTTACTGACTCATATTCTATCATAAAGTTTTTTTAAAAATTGATTAATAGTCTATGTACAAATATGTACAAATGAAACTATATATATATATATATATATAAAGAGAGAGAGAAAGAGCCGGAATCTATTGCAAAATTATCTCTCTCACTACTCTTCTGCTTTAAATGGATTTTGGAAAATTTATGAAGTTCATTTATTTCAATTTGTTCACAATCTCAATGAATTTTCCTGATAAGTTAGTCATTGATATGTGTGAACCGGTTTTGGAAGATTAAGCTCCTTCTAGGAATAGGCCAATGGTGATTATTAATTTTCTACACAAAGTGGAAGAACGCCATAGTTAAAAATCTTGAAATTATTTGATTGGTGTTATTCTTGAACTTAACTGTTCAAAGTACTAGTACCGTGTACCAAAAACAAAGGATTATATCTTACTCTGATTTCCAAGAAGCCCTCTGCGTGACATAGAGATGGAGAATCCTGAGGGTACAAGAGCAGCTCAGGGGTATGTGGGTAAACTAATACTTTGGGAACTAATAAACTCGAAAATTACTCAGTATAGATCACTAACATATTCATTGTATGTGGATACTAGATGAAGTATCGCTTAATCGCCGCAG
Source organism: Tetrastigma voinierianum (assembly GCA_016808115.1). NCBI lineage: Eukaryota > Viridiplantae > Streptophyta > Magnoliopsida > Vitales > Vitaceae > Tetrastigma > Tetrastigma voinierianum. The sequence goes on from JAEQBH010004751.1 coordinate 719,583, forward strand.
GTTTCTCCTCTTTCCGTGAAATGATTCGACTTCGTGTTAGCATAGATCTAATAAAGGAGATTGGAGAATTTCCATCAGATTGAAGGATGAGGTGTCGCTAAACTGAGAAGACATGCACATATTGTCTATGGCAAGAATTCTTCATCCCAAGATTCAAGTGCGAAGTACTTAAAAAAAAAAATACCAAATCTTAGAAAGAGAATTATATCTTACAAGTAATTGATTAGACTCATAAGTTCGAAAGGAACATGAATTTCTAATTAGTATAATGTATGGTTAAGGAAGAAATCCAAACCATGCTACAATGCATCTTTGATAAATTCAGCTTTCCAACTTATGGCTTAATCCACATTAAAATGATGCGTAAATTGACAATTACTCATTGTCTATTTCCTATCGTTGTCTCACTTAGTGAACTCTCAAATCCACTTTTATTATATATTTTTATGTATACTAGTGAAATTATTTTAATATTATTTTATTAGCTCTATCATCAAGTGGGCAACAATCGAGTTCAAATAGTAAGGATCTTGAGTAGTTTGGGTAGTTAGTCTTTTGATTTATCATCAATCCTCATGCATGGGAACGATATCTTGACTTAAAAATCTATTTTTATTACTTGTATGACCTGTGCACTTACAGCGATTTAGACTAAACACAATTTTTTGATGAATCCATTTTACAAAAAGGACAAACAAATATTTTAATCAAAATTAGACAACAAGTTTTTAGCTGTTATAGGGACTTAGTTAGTATTCGCAAGTTAGCAAATTACTGGTAAATTTGGTCTATACAAATATCAAGAAATGTACCGTTTCTCCGATGATTAACTCAAAGAAAATATGGAGAGGAAATAAGAGAATAGCGCTAGCTTGACCAAGGAGACATCACCCTACAGAGATCTTCTTCCCACTGTGGCTTGGTTCCTAAATCTATGTTCTTGTTTGAAGAATAAAATATGTTTTTCCTTATCAAGGATTATCCTTTTAAGAAATAAGGAATAAAATATTTTTTTCCTTACCAAGGATTATCCTTTTGAGAAATAAGGGATAAAATCTGTTTTTCATTATCAAGGATTATCCTTTCAAGAAATAATGGGATTTTAAACTATAAATCCTTTCGATAAACATCTTTTCAGATTATCCATACCAACACGCTATACGCGGTAAGATGACCGATCAGGGGACTTGAAATCCTCAACGGGCCATCATGAAGCGAGTCTTTAACAAGACACCCTGGGCTTTTCGGGATTTGGGCTTTAGGACTTCTCTCGGGTTCAGATGGGCTTCCCAATTCTGCTTTTAATACGATAAATTAGTTGGTCAGCTTTTACTTCGTGTGCCTTGACCAAACAGCCCTGTGCCTATCAAGTAAGGTCCGAAGACCAATGTATTCAATTATGTTTTCAATAAATAAAGCATTTGTTGCTTTAATTTATAACAAATTATTTCGAAGTTGAAGGAAAAGAAAATTTGGAGGAAAATAAGAAATAGGTTTAAACTTAATAAATTAATTCTATATATTAATTCAAACTCATTTTATTTGTTTATCTTTATCATATAAAGGATTAAAAAATTTTAAAATATGTAAAATGTTGAGGAATTTTTATTATATTTTATTTTCTTTTATATTTTCTACAATGAAATCAAACATGAGAAAATCGTTTTCCTTTCTTTTTTTTTCTTTCCCTAGTGCCTTTCGGATTCTAAACGGAGCCTAACTGGAAATTAAATGGGGAGATGTGAAATACGCTACTACAATGACTTCTATGTTTCTGGTACCAAATTATAAGTCACGTCATGCTCTGATCGAGGTTCATTTTATTCGCAAATTCATCCTGCTACTTAAATGGTGTTTAGTGTGCTTCTGGTTGCATAAAGGGAGAGACCAACAGTAAGAAACATTTGAAAGGTAAGGATACAGGAATATGTCATCTTTGTTATGATTGTGCTGCATTTGTTTCTTTCCTAATTTTGATGTCATTTTGGTCTTGTTTTGGTTTTTATTAGGTATGCATCATGTTGCTGTTGGGATGATCACTTAATTGTATCACTGTCATGTTCATGTTCATACGTTTTACATTGGAGGAATTTCCATTGCCATCTTGGCTCTAATTGTTTAAATCAACAGAGTTAGAAGTTCATTTGAAAATATGGGATTAGGCATTGTGAAGAAAGCTTGAAACTTGATTCATTCTCGTTTAATTTTTAATTTTGCTTAGAAGGATGTCTCTCAAGTACTTAGTTCTCGAACTTAATTTGCAAGGTATGTGAATGATGAATTACAGAAATTACACAAGTTTTTGCCTTGTCTCCTTATCCCACATGCATGGACACTTGTGATACTTTTCTTGAAACATTTTTTTTTTCAAGCTAACTATATATAGAATTATCATGATACATTTTCAACCTTGAAACATTTTCTCTAGCTATAAAGAAGCATACATGTTGATCCTAGGTTGAAAATTTCACTAAGTATCTCCCAACTCTCCCTTTCTTATAATATATAGTATTAATATCCTCCCAATGGATTTTAATAACTATTCTATCATAAAGTTTTGTTAAAATTTGATTAATAGTTTATGTACAAAAATGAAACTATATTATTATAAAATTAGTTATAGCAATGGATTACATAACAAAAACAAAATATTTTTGGAGAAATTGTATATTAAATATAAATCCTAAATTGTTTCCAAGATTAATTTTTAGAACGTTGTTAGATACTTAATTTGTGTTTGATTTTTTAAAAGTGTTAAAATGTTAAGGAGATTGATGCTTTCCTAGCTCATAGGAACATGCATGTTCAAAATTGAAATCAAATTCTATCACTTGGTGGGGTTGTTGAAATTCTTCTTGAATAATCTCCACTTGATTATTAAAGTAACTTGTACCAAATTCACTTCTCCAAAAATTACTATTACAAGAATGTACCAATTATTACTTGTTTTTTTTTATTTGTCGTTATCCATGTCCCTGTTCAATGAGACTAAAAGCATATGCCTCTCTGCAGACAACTAATTGTGCACAAGTTTCTTTACTTTATTCTTTAATCTTTCTTTCTTTTTCTTTTTTCTTTAACAAATTAATTCATCTCACCTTCCTTCACAAAGAAGCATGCAATATTACGATGATTCTCGATTTAAAATTCAACTATGCATGCATCCCTTGACTTTTCATTTCTTAACATCTCAAAGAAATCAAGAGTCCACTGAAAGATAAAAATGTTGTTGTTATAAATATTGGATTTTGAATGACCATAATGACTCATTAATTACAATGTCATTCATTGTGTAAAGGCTTTTGACCTTCTCACTATTAATGTATCATTTATGTAAAGGCTTTTGGCCTTCATAATTATAAGCCTATAACAGGCCTAATCAAAGATGAAATGAAAATCATCGCACTTCTCCGAATTCTCTCTCTTTCACTCTTCCTTACTTCTAATTTTTGACGGCAAACACGCCATCAGCACGGAAAGCCTCATAAAGTGAAACTTAAAAGGTATATTTAATTTTATTTTATTTATTTATTTATTTTGATCAATCTTTCCATAGCCTGGCTAAGGATGAAACCATCACTGGAGTATTGAAACCATCTTAAGATTAATATACCTACATTCGATAATGCACTAATCTTCCAGCTTGCCTATCCAATATTATTCTTCAGAACAAACTAATATTCAAGCCCGATTGGAAGACAAAACTAAGCCACCAAGTCAAACTGAGAAGAAGACATTACTAACAAATACTCGTTCCTCGTTTCTGAAGATAAATAAAAATTTATATATATATTCAAGCCTCGTTCAAGACAAAGAAAGTTCTCGTCACCAACCCGGCTTTCTAAATAATAAATAATAATAATATTTCGATATTTTATTTGAATATATATATACATAATAATAATATTATTATTATTTTTATAACTTTTAGAAGGATAGTTAGTTTCAACATTTACAAAACTCGCCCACCCGCAGTACTCACGACTTTTCACCTAATTCTCGCGTATTACATTTGTTTTAGGACGCTTATACGCATTTATCGGGCATCTATGAATTCCAGAGAATTCCATTATGTCAACACTCATAGCTTAACTCCACATACACTTTGAATTCCGTATTATTCACTATGCAAACATTCCAGATGAATTTTAAACCTCTTTTGAATTCTGAGACTCATATTACAAAATTCCGTATGAATTTTTTTTTATTATTTCAACTTTACCATTATCTTCTCTTAGTCTTTTATTATTTTTATTCCATTTGTATAAATGAGTATCATTGGTACCCATTTTTCACTTATGAATTCCAAAGAGAATTCAATTTTTTTTTCTTTTTTTCAGCAATATAATCATCATCATACACTTTGAATTCTCAAGAATTCACTTTTGCAATAATTCGATGAATTTTGCAAACTCTTTGAATTATAGAAGAATCTATTATTAAATTCAAGAATTTTTACCAAATTATAACAATACCAAGATAATTGTGTTCATTTCTTTTAGACTCCCGAAGTCTATATTTATTTATTTATTCTGTTAAATTTTGATCAATTTTTTACGAATTTTATTAATTACACTTCATTATTTTAATATGTCTAACTCTCATAGTTCAGAATTTGTTGCCCTTGATATTTCGGGCAACAACTACTTATCCTGGATTTTGGATGTTGAATTACACTTAGATGCTTCGAACCTGGGAGAAACCATCAAAGCAAATAATAGTGCATCCCTGTAGGATCGCGCTAAGTGCATCCCTGCAGGATCGCGCTAAAGCTTTAATTTTCCTTCGCCATCATCTTGATGAGAGTCTCAAGAATGAATACCTTACAGTAAAAGACCCATTGGTCCTCTGGCAGAGTTTACAAGACCGATATGACCACCAGAAAATATCACTGATGAGGATATGCTCGAAAAAAACTTTTACCACTTTTCACGCCTCTAATGTGCTCCTGCAGCAGCAATATAGAGAGCGTCGGTTTACTAAATATTCTGAATTGATTGCATGTCTCCTTGTGGCTGAAAAGAATAACGAGCTTTTTTCAAAATCATCTATCTCTGTCTCTATTAGTGGTTTAAAGCATTTCGAAGCAAATGCTACTTTTGCCTCACCCATAGCAATAGACAAGGGCAATAAAAATGGGTCGCCTAGGGGGGAAAAGGACGAGAACCAGGTGTCGAGGGCGTACGCAAGTGAGTAATTCTGTGATATCGTAACACCGGTCCCTTCAATAATAAGAAAAGCAATCCCGATAAAGGGAAGTCACAACTACGCAACCACCGACCGGGGACATCCCTAAACGCCAACAACACGATAATGTTGCTAGATGTGGCATGACTCGGTCATTGGTCGCACTGTCAGACGACCAAACATTTGGTCGAACTTTATCACATCAATCAAAGGCAAAGGCAAGGATATCAAGTCAATTTCTTTGATGGTAATGGTGATGGGCGGGTATGATTTGCCTCACTTTGATGTTTCTCATTTCTTTGAGGACCCTAATGGGAAATATTTCCATCTAATTGGTGTATGGGCATGTCAATTTTAATTTAGTTCTTTCTTTATTTTCTTATATACTTCCATTTCCCCACATAAGTTTTTCAATGTTTCAATAATATTTCGTTTTCTTAATTTCTACACCTTCTTTTTCTATAACTTTGAAGCAACATGGATACCACTCCCAACTTGCCGCCTCGAGTCAATATCACTGGAGATATTTGTCTGGCAGACTGTGCTACAACTCATTCTATTTTACAGCAAAAGAAGTATTTTTCCCAAATTCTCAAACTCCGAGTACATTTCTCGATCATCCTATTAAAATCCATCCGCTCGATACGTCTGAATTTTTTTTTCTAAAGCATTTCGTATGACTATTGCATGTCATCACATTTATGTAGGTTTTCATTCTACATCGATTATACAATACCTGAGCCTTTTTACTGTGGAATCTTTTTACCGCTGCTTTGCAAATTTGTCATTTCATGAATCGTTTTCCCGCCATTAGGGGAGATAAACCAATTAATAATAAATGGCGTGAAATTTACTTGGCAATGAACAATGCTGCATCTTGATCCTCAGACTAAACAATCGAACTAGAAGTTCAAAGAATCCTTCATTTACAGATCTCGCAGATCAATTACCGATAAGCCACCGATTCGACAAAGTGATAAAGAAAATCTAATAAGCCGCACTCGTAGAGTACGCTTTGATGAAATTACTCCCGAAGAGCCTATTACGATACGCCCGCCTCCCGTCGAGCTAAAATACATTAAGGGTTAAAGGGGAAACAACATAAGAGTAGCTGTGAATCGACCAATTATCTCCTATGAAATGAAGAGATCTCTATAAATTATATGACCAAGGAGAAATATGGGACCGTAGGAAATACTCATATACGCTTTTCTTTCCAAGTGGCTAAGGGCATTATGCAAAATAACGTATGATCAGAGCCACAAACTATAAACGAATGTCGAAATCGATACAAGATCGGGAAAATGGAGTTGGGCAATTCAGCAGAACTCGAATTGTTTAGCTAAAAGGGAGGTTTTTATCCAGTGAGTTCCAACACCTAAAATGCTAAGCTCGTTGGATATAGATGGGTCTTTGTACGGAAAAGAAATGAAAATAATGAACAGACGATATAAAGCTCGCCTTGTTGCACAAGGTTTACAAAGACCCAAGATTGACTAGCGAGGAGACTTATTCACCAAGAATGGATGCAATCACCTTTAGATATTTAATACATTTGCAAATTTCGTATGACTAGAAATGCATTTGATGATGTTGTCACAACATATTTGTATGGATCCATAGATAGTGACATGTTACATGAAAATCCCCGGTGATTCATACGCCTACAAAATTTTCCCCGAAGGATTTACATCGCTCGAAGCAAATTCTCTTCAAGGATTTTACATCGGGCCTAAAGCAAAATTTTCAAACCACGTGGTATGTATTCAATAAAGTTGCAACGTATCCTTATATAATTCTAAACAACTGTAGAAAACAGGTCGCTTGACACTATAGCAAGATATGTGGATGATTTAGTCTAATAAGACCTCAAGGGCCTTAGAACCGGCTTAATTATTTAAAGAAAGAATTTGAGATGAGTGATCTAGGTAAGACTAGGATATTGCCTCGGCCCGCAAATCGAGTATTTTTCAAATGATTTGGTCCATCAATCAACATATACCTAAAAGTCCCTCACACTTTACATAAACAAAGCCCATCCCCTTAACTTCCCTATGATTGTAAGATCACGAAGTGGATAAAGACCCATTTGGCCCTAAAGAAGAGAATGAGAAACTCCTGGTCCGTATGTCATACTTGTTCAATCGAGCACCAATGTATCTTGCAATTGTACAAGGCCGCACATTACCTTTCGCTGAACTTGCTTGCAAGATATAGCCTGGTCACTTACCTAGCATTGGAACGGAGTAAAACATTTGTCGAGATACCTTCGTGGGACAAGTGATATGGGGCCCTTTTATTCTAAAGTACCAAAACCAGAATTACTTGGTTATATTGATGCAGGATACCTTTCGGATCCCCATAAAGCTCGATCACAATCAGGATATATATTTACTTGTGGCAATACTGCCATCTCTTGGAGATCCGTTAACCATGGTGGCAACCTCCTCCAATCATTCAGAGTTATTAGCACTACATGAGGCAAGCAGTGGAGCAGATGTATTAAGATCCATGATTCAACATATTCGTGACTCTAGTGGTCTTCCTCCTATTTCAAACACAACAACAACATTATATGAAGATAATGTCGCCTGTATTGCACAACTCAAAGGCGGATACATCAAAGGAGACCGAACAAAGCATATTTCTCCAAAGTTCTTTTACACGCATGAGCTTCAAAACAATGGTGAGATTGATATACAACAAATCAGGTCTAGTGATAATCCTGCAGATTTATTCACTAAGGCATTACCTGCTACGACCTTCAAGAAATTTCTACGCCAAATTGGAATGAGGAGACTCAAAGATCTCCACACTGAGATATTAAGACATCAGGGGGAGCGTTAAATACTCAAAGTATACTGTACTCTTTTTCCTTCACTAGGTTTTTGTCCCACCGGGTTTTTCCTAGTAAGGTTTTAATGAGGCAGTTATACTTTCATAGTACATGTACTCTTTTTCCTTCGCTAGGCTTTTGTCCCACTGGGTTTTTCCTAGCAAGGTTTTAATGAGGCATGTTCTTTAATGTTATGGTCATTCAAGGGGGAGTGTTATAAATATTGGATTTTGAATGACCATAATGACTCACTAATTACAATGTCATTCATTGTGTAAAGGCTTTTGACCTTCTCACTATTAATGTATCATTTATGTAAAGGCTTTTGGCCTTCTCACTATAAGCCTATAAATAGGCCTAATCAAAGATGAAATGAAATCACTGTAATTTTCCACTCTCTCTTGTCTCTTCCTTATCTCTCTCTAATTCTTTTGATTTACAACAGTTGTATCCTTTTACCATTTTTTTTCTTGTAAGTTATTTAATGTTCATTGAATTATGATGCTTGTTAAAAGAATTGACGACATTAATGAAATCAAAAGTTCAATAATTTAATTATACATCTTAGAAGCACCTCTTTTATATTGATTGTCTTTTCAAATAACTAAATACTTATGTGGCATTTATTGTTTTTATTTAATGTTGAATAGATTTTTTTTCGACCGCTACTTAAATGTAATTAACTATTATTAAGTATTTGTCATTTGTTTTTCTAAAAATCAATTTTTAATTTTATCTAAATTTTTGGAAATAATAAATTTAAGAATATGATTTTTTATATTATAATATCTAATTTTTTCTTAATAAAAAAAGTATTAAGAAAAAGCTAAAAATTCAAATATTTTGACTTTTTTTATTTAACCAAAAATTTTAAAAATTCAGAATAAGTCATGAAAAAATAGAAAGAAAACAAGCCAAATTTGCTTTTAGCAAAAAACCAAAAAAGAAATGCAACCTTACTCTCATTACACTTTAGTTTAGAGAGAGATGAAAAATAATTTGGAAGCACCTTTTTATAATGAATTACTTAACAAAATAAAATTGATTTTGGGAGAAAACGTCCCCAGAATACTAATTTAAAAGCAATCTGCCATTTTCAATCAAGCTTTTGAAACTACTTTGTATTCAAAAGTGAAGATATTTTAGAGCCAACGAGAATCATTCCGAATCAGAAGTTCTAAATACATGTGGTACTTTAATCAAATTACTTAAATACATTACGTCATTAGAAGTTAGAAAAGAAAGATCTAAGTTGGACAACCAAAACAAAACATAATAAAAATGAAATAAATAAAATAACCCCTTAAACTATATATATATGTTCAAATTATTATAAAATTTTTCTTATCATCTATTGATAAAATCCAAAGATTAGACTGTATGAATTGAAAGAATAAAAATAAATTACAAAGAATCCAATGTTGAAAAATTTGGTCTCCATAAAAAAAAAAGTTAGCAGGAAGAAAATGGAAAAGAAAAAGGGAAAATGATGTGAACTTCTTGTGGATACACACTGACTCATTTTTTGAAAAACAAAAATAAATAAATACTTTTTTCCATTGATCAGTGACTAATGAAGCATGTTGTCGGTAAAAGACTAAAGAAAGGTAGGGATATGCCGATATAGTCTACCATGAAAATTTTGGAATCCAAAGTTCCTTTACCATTAAAAGTTGCATTTTCTATTTTGGCCTTTTCATTTTGGTTCTGCTTACCTTGTTCTTTCCCTGATCAATTCGCTTCTCAGTTCCTTTGCAAGAGAAACAGAATGGCTGGAGCTTTGGTTGGAGGTGCGTTCTCCGGCTTTCCAAGTTTTATTCGACAGATTGGAGCCGCGACGTGGTGAATTTCATCAGGGGACACAACCTCAATGATACCCTCCTAAAGAAGTTGAAGAGGAAACTGCTGACTGTCGATGCTGTGCTCGATGATGCCGAGGCCAAGCAAATCACAAAGCCAGCAGTGAAAGAGTGGATGGATGAGCTCAAAGTTGTTGTCTATGATGCCGAAGATGGCTGATGAGATCGCCACCGGAAGATCTGAGGCGCAGGGGCCAGAAGCTGGGGACTCTAGACCAGCATGTCTACGTCTACCTTCAATGTTCAAAGAGCAAACTGTAGAATGGAGGAAATCGTTGATAGACTAGAAGATATTGTACAGGACAGAGACGTCCTTGGGCTGAAAGGTGTCGGTGAGAATTCTGGCAATGATGGCTGTCCACTTCTGTTGGCAGATGAATCTCAAATCTACGGGCAGGGATGAAATTCAAGGAGGAGTTGGTTCAACTAAGTTGCTGTCTGATCATGTGAGGAGTACTGATGATGCGGATAGGTGTGATCTCCATATTCGGCATGGGCGGTATGCAAAACCACCCTTGCTCAGCTTCTCTATAATGACCCAAGGGTGAAGAACGCTTCGATCTCAAGGCTTGGGTTTGTGTTTCTGAAGAATTTGATCCGTCGTAGTTACGAAAACTGTCACACCCGAATCTACTCCGGTGATTTATGTTACTATTTTACCACCTGATGCTATACTTAGCGGAATTTAATTTCGAAAGAATCACTGAAACAAATAAACACTACCCAAGTCTCCAAACATACACACATGCATCATGGCGCAGTTAATTCTCAATGTACCCAAACTATACACTTACACTTGATCAAAACAACATTTACACAAAGTTCCAAAACTAGTGGCTACACAAGCCAAATATACAATGATCCACAAAAGATACCAACTGTCCAAAAATATAGTGTGAATATCCACATAACACTAAATAGTCATCAAGATGTATGCTCAACCACCAACAAGCTAAGGTTGGCATACAAACTTCCCATCCTCAAAAACCCTACAGGTCCAACTTCCATGTCACGCACCGTCTCACACTGCATCTAAGGTGAGGAAATAATGGGGGTGAGTTCGACAACCTCGCAGTGAATCCCATAACAAGCCATGCTCATAAAAAACATTTCAATTTATACATAATTCAAAATATCTCAAAACGTGAGCATTTACTAAATAATAGGTTGGTGATGGAAACACATGAATGCAATACTACCACCATCCTTCAACCCCTCATCAATGACTCTTTGGGCTTCCACCCAAGACTACGATCATCCTGCATCAACGACAAATTGCCGGGACTTACCACCCAGGATATGCCCACATCCCGTATATTTGTGAATCTTTCTCTCGGGACTACAACCTGTGACTAGTCATCGGCCCCGCAGGTCCACTACATCAACCGACTCACTACGCCTCATACCCATGTCATGCTTTTTTAAAACAATTTCACAAAGCATTCAACCACATGGATATTTAAAAAACATCATGTACCAGTTAATTCAAAGAATTCATAGATATAAAATATACACACTTATATATATCGCCAGAAATCACACGCTCAAGCATGGAATGGTACGTAATTTCGCAAAACCATGATATAAGGTGAGAAGGTTACAAGATCCTACCTTCCTTGGATTCAAAATCCGCAGTCTCCCAAGGAAGTCAAACCCGAGGCTACTCCAAAGGATTTTGCAACAAGTCATAAGATTCCTTAGCCTCTCACAATCCGTGTCAATAGCAAATTACTTCTAAGTGGTTTATTACTTTATCACCAATTAATTTCACATATATTCTTATACCTTCCAACATAAACCTTGATCCCCCAAGTGCACTCTCTCTTACACTTAATAGGATCAACATTTAACACCCCTTATTAGGGTTACACAAACAACACACTCAACACTTGTACCCTTTTTTTTTTTTTTTTTAACCTATCTCAAGACCCCTTTTTTTTTTTTTCAACTTCAAATTTTGACCAGCCATACATGCTTTTTGTTCATTGTGGTCTCTGGACTAAAAGTCTCTATCTCTTAGCTTCCACAGCTAAATCAGGTCATCTCGGACCTCAAAATCAAATTATGGTTTTTACACTCTGACCTCCCCGAGACTATTTCCTAGGGACAGAATCTGTGCCCTCTCTTCACCCTTACTTTGACGAAATTATGGGAACAAATGAGCCATAATTTGGCCATACTTTCTTCATGAAGTTACTCCCCTATGTGGCTACTTTGAGAAGGATTTTGAATCACTCCATTTGGATCAATCTAACCCAACTTATGACTCAAAAACAGGAACTGCTCCAGAACAGGGGACAGAATCTGTATCTGACTTTCAATCTCAAATTCAAGGGTCTTATGGTAAGATTTAGTTCTTGGTTGCTTCTTATCTGAAGGCTAGGTCTTGGGGCTCTTCTCAACCAGAATCACCCAAATTGGATAAGAAATGGAACATGTTGCGCTTCAAAATATTAACACCGGTTAAACAGAAAATTCCAGCCCTTGAAAATGCCCAGAATTTATGATTTTCCCATTTTTTTTCCATGTTTCCAACTCAATCAACTCCAACACTCAAAACACACAACATCAAAAGCCACTATTCAACCCAACACATCTTCCAAAACACATCTTAAACAAGAATCAGGTTTTGCCAACCCATCACCACCAATCTAAGGTTAGGGATGAAACCCTAACTTTCAAAAAGAGAAGTTCATGAATCATGTACCTCATACAAAATCCCTCAAATCCTTTACACAAATAACCAAGGATTAGGCTTTTACCACCCCATAATCCCCAAATTCAGGTTAGGAGAAGTTCCTCCCCAACCAAACCCCAGGAAAGAACCATCTTACAAGAATCAAACCAAAACCTCTACCTTTTCGCTCAATCTCTTTTCTTCTCTTCCTTTCTCCTTCTTCTCTTCTTCTTCTTCTTCTCCCTTTCTCTCCTCTCTTCTTCACGTTTTTTTCCTTAACTCTATAATCTCTATTTGAGCAAAATGAGAACTAACCTTTTGCTAGAATTAGTTTTTGTCTTATACCAACTCTTTTTTGACTTTAAGTTTCACTAATAGCACTTTAAGCCATTAACTCTTTCTATTTGCATCACATTCCCAATCTTATATATCAATTAATTGTGACTTTCATTAATGACCTATATCCTCAAGTGGTAAATTTACCAATTTACCTTGGCTCTAGTATGAAACCTTGCTCTATCGTTTTATTTTTGGAAAATAATATTTAGCTATCAGAATAATTCCGTGTTACAAAACAATTCTCGAGGTAACGCCTATCTAAGTCTCTATATCACCGATCTAAATCTCGCTTCAAAGTTCAACCGAAAGAGAGAGTTAATATGAAGAAATTTCTGATCGTCCCGATGATGTTTGGAACGAAAGCACTCTTCCGACTGGATATGCCGCGAACACCATTCTAGCCTGGCAATAGAAGCAAAAGATTATCAGAACCACGCTGCAGCACCAATGTCGACCGGGCCACAGCGGCAGTCCATGCTCATTGTTTAGATGGCTATCGACTGAAGATGGTTGGTCCTCTGCTCAAAAAACCCGCATTTAAAAATGGAGACTCAAGTGGCCATCCACAACCAAGGGATTGGGAAAAGATAGTCCACAAGTGTCATACCCACCGCTAGCCATAAAAGAATTGGGAGTCTCTTACACTCCAAGGTGGAAGCAAGAGAATGGAATGATGTATTAAGCAAAGGAACTATGGGATTTGGCCCGAGGATGCGTTTCTTCCAAATTGAGGTTGAGTTATTCTACCGCCTTCCCGTCTAAAACGCTGCTTACATGCGCAATTTTTTCCTAAAGACAACGAATTTGAAAAGGGGAAGTTAGTATTATTATGGATGGCAGAAGGGCTGTTGGACCAACCAAAAAGCAAGAAAAGGATGGAAGAGGTATAGTGATTTGTACTCTCAAGTATTTCAATAAAATCTGCTTTTTTTCAAAATTCTACAAGTCGTAGAAGTCATGTTTTGTTATGCAATCTACATCGCACGACTTGGCACGATTGGTATTGGGAGAATTCTCTATTTGTTTGGAAGATGATAAGATGCATCATAATGTCTCCGAGAAGACTCGTCATTTGTCATATTTGACAAATGAATTTGATGTGTATGAGAGATTTGAGCCAATTATTGAAAGTAAGTGTCTTCGGTCATTTTTACCAAGAGGCAAATACCGTTCAAGCTAGTCACATCACCAATTAAGTAATACAGTTCTACACAATCTATTGCCGGAAATGAAATATCTACGAGTGCTTTGTTTGAGCAACTATATTATTATCGATTTGCTTGATTCAATTGACAAATTGAAACACTTACGCTATTTGGATTTATCTGGAACAATGATTCGAGAGTTGCCCAAATCAGTTTGTAATTTATATAATTTACAAACAATCATGTTATCACAATGTAAACAGCTTATTGAATTACCTTCAAGGATGGAAAATTTGATTAATTTGCGCTACCTTGATATTAGTGGATATCTCAGTGAAAGAGATGCCGTTTATTACGTAAAGAACTTACTCGCCACTTCCACATTTATCAGGCCCAAATCAGGTTAAGATCGAGAATTGAGGAGCTTTCAGATGCCTACTATTTCAAAGTCAATAATGTAATAAGCGGTAAGGATGCATTAGAGGCTCATAATATGAAGGATGCAAAGATTCTGACGAGTTGCGTTGTATCAGATCACAATAAGGCTAGTGAAGATCAAGGTGATGTTGTGCAAAATGAAAGGGATATACTCAGAAGCTTACAACCACATACAAACCTGAAAAGACTCTATATTAACTCTTTTGGTGGTTTAAGCTTTCCGGATTGGGTAGGAGATCCTTTGTTCTCCAATCTTGTTTCCCTGATCCTTACGAATTGCTACAATTGCACGTCATCACAATTATCAGCAAATAAGGCTCTCTCTAAACATCTTTTATCTCAGAAATGAAAGGAGTAGAGAGGCAGGGTCAGGAGTTTTATCATTATGAAATGCTTATTCCTCCGATACAATTAAGCCCTACTTTTCATCCCTACAAACTCTACAATTTTCTTCTATGTACACCAGGAGAAATGGTTATGTCAGGATGTGACGTGAGAATTCCTCGTCTGTAGGAGCTCATATAACCTATCATTCCAAACTCACCTGAAAATTACCAAAACAATTTTCTGCCTGAAGGAATTTCAAATCGTTGGTTGCAGATCGCTTGTGGCCTCCTCCCTCCAAGCTCCTGAAATCCGTAAATTGAGAATCATGGGTCATGGTAAATTTCTGTTGAAAAGGCCAGCTAGTGGGTTCACTAATCTCCTCCAAACTTTAGAAATGGAAATTTCAGACCTCTCTCAATTGGAGGAACTGCCACCACGATTAGAGAATCTAACAATCAGAAAATGTGATTCGATAGAGTCGGTATTGGAGGAGGGAATGGTACACACAAGTACTTGTTGTCTTCTTCAAAGTTTGACCATCACAAGTCAGGTTCTCCCAGATCTTTGCGATACAAATGAGCCACCTACTACATTGAAGTCATTAAGCATCTTAGAGTGTAACAAATTGGAGTTTCTCCTGCATGGGCTATTGAGATCCCACCATCCATTCCTTGAGAATTTGTCCATCCAGAATTCTAGCAGCTGTGATTCTCTCTCATTATCTTTATCATTAAGCATCTTCCCTTGTCATAAACTCGTATCCGTGATTTTGAAGGGGCTCGAATACCTCCCTTTGGCTCTACAATCTGTAAGAGATCCCACATCATCTCTTAACCGTTTGGGTATCATATGGTGCCCTGATATCGTGTATATTAAATTGTCCGCAGCTGCCTAGTAATATGTATCCACCAATGCAGAAACTGTTGTTGGCATTGCACACACTCTCACTCTCATCGTTGGGGAGTTTGAGTTTAGGAAATTGTCCAGAATTGTTGTTTCAGAGAGATGGTTTGCCTCTCCGTCAACTTGAAATTTCATCTTGCGATCAACTCACATCTAATCAAAGGACTGGGTTTGCAAAGACCGGCTTCTTACAAACTTCACACTAGTGATGGATGCCAAGACCTCGAATCATTTCCGAATCAGTCCCTCCTGCCCTCCTCACTCACCTCTCTTTCAATTTATAATCTCCCAAATCTCAAGTCTCTGGACTGTAAGGGGCTTCAACATCTTATCTCTCTAACAACATTATCCATCTCCCAATGCCCTAACTTTGAATCCTTCGGAGAAGAACAGGGGCTTCATTACCTTACCTCTCTAACAACATTATCCATCTACGAATGCCCTAAATTCCAATCCTTCGGAGAAGAAGAGGGGCTTCAACACCTTATCTCTCTAACAACATTATCCTTCATCGAATGCCCTAAATTCCAATCCTTCGGAGAAAAAGAGGGACTTCAACATCTTACTTCTCTTGAAGAATTAGATATGGCATCCCTCCCAGCTTCGAATCCTCGAGAAGTGTGCTCAACACCATCCATCTGATTCATCCGTCATCTGTCGCCACCATCCACAAAATGAGACTCAAACTCCCTCAACTGCTTGAGAATTCCACGATTGTCCTTTGTCATATCACGCTAATTTGAGAAAGGTCAAGACTGGGGAATATATAACCACATTCCATGCATAATGATAGATGATGTGCTATACTAGTTAGTGACTGTGGTGTTGCCATACAAGAAGTTTCCAAAAATTGCTCTACACTCCCAAAAAAGAAGTGAAAAATGATTTGCCAATTGATTGAAGCTAGCAACCAAACTTGTGTGTTAAATCCCTAATCATTTTTTGTTTCACTAATACATGCTTGATAGCTGGGTCGATAATGGTGCCAAGTCTCCGTGTACCCAAGCACATGTAAGATTCCATTGCCTATCGGGTCGTAAAGATACGGTTCTTATGAGCCTCTCAACTTGTTTTCCTCGTGAAACAATTCTCGTTCTTCCCTAAAGACAGAAAGGAAGAAAAGACACTAGGAATACTCGCCTTCAACTCGGGATTTGCTTTTCTTTTCCTCTTATGCCACAAGCCTGAAACAAGAAATGAAAAGGATGGGGAAGAATGATACCGTGTACATGCATTTTCAACTCGTAATTTTACTCTTGACTTATTCAATTTTACCTTACCTTCCGACCGGCTAAACTTATCCCCGAATTTGTCAATTCATTTGGGTGTATTATGAAGACATGGACAAATTTCGATTGTTTATGGTCATTAAATATTCTAAATTGCTTATTTCTTTTGGTGGCCTATTTTCAGATTTGTACGAGTTGATGCCTTTTCCATCCTACAAATGGAGATTTGGTCATTGCTACTTACAATTATTTTACATCACTTCCATCCCACAAAATATTCTATCGTACGGTGTTTTTCACCGAAAAGGCCCGCTCTATAAGGACAATTGCAACACTCTTACCACCATAAGGCATGTCTCACAAAAGGTATCATTACGAAAGATTTATTTTAATAACTTCATTAACTTTGTTCGCCTCTAAATTGCTTGAATATTAACACTAGAAGCTATTTAACTTCTTTTTTTCGTGGGAATATCAATGATTTAAATAATCTCACATCTTCTATCACTTTCAAAGATGGCCCTATGTGTCTCGTATCAAATATGCTTTGCTGATTTATCACCAAAACACCTGTGGTGTTTCTGCTTATGTGTAAACAATCAGAACTCAATTTTTTAATCCATTTAAAGTATTTCTGCAAGTTATTTTTTCAATGAGTTTATTTAATCTCATTCTTCCTCCTTCCACTGGGTTAATCACCGCTTTCTCCTCTTTCCCTGCTTTCATATTTAGTATCTAGTATGAACATGAAGAATTTCTTGTGAGAAACCCTTTTTTTGTTTTGATTATGTGAAATATATCAGGTAAATAGAAATAATTTATGTGATTTTATTTCAGTTATGTGATTTTATTTCAGATTTGTGACTTATTTGAAAGAGAAAAGGGGATTCCTCCAAATAGGCTATTATTCAATTTGTTTGGGTCACTATTTTTAACTCCAGTTTGTGTGTTGATCATCTTGAATGGCCTCGGGTGCCTCAAACTCAAAATTCATCTTTCACTCACATGCCGCTTCTACTTTATCCTCTTTCCTCTCACCCTCTACATTGTAAAGCATTTGGGCTTGAGGTCTCTCGTATCAAGAAGAAAGAAGTCAGTCTTCTCTAAGTTCCGGGTCATCGAGAACCTGCCTGCCTCAATCCCGCCAACTCACCTCCATCCTTGACAAAGTGGATCTTCAATGTCTCGCTTCAATATTAAGACTGATCGTCGGGTTTTGCATCAAGCCTCCTCATTCACTAACTTTTAATATGTCATTCCCTATGGTCATAACACAGCCAATAAGCTCCTTAGGTATAATAATTGATTTTGTCTTTTATATATACTTTTTTTTGTAGATGTTAAAATATACTCAACCACTCGAGAAGGCCCAGCATGTTTAAAGAGATGAGTACAACAGGTTCTAATAAAGGGAAGCACAGAGAATAGAACACCTACCACCAACAATAAAAACTAGATAAATCAATTACAACCCACCAAGTCGAAAAGTTCAATAAAGACCTTTAGTCTCTCATCGTAATTTACCAAGACCAAAGAATACAAAGAAATGTAGACTTCATCCTATTAATTGAAATAAACTCATCCTCAAAAACGAAATGTTTCTCTTTTCTTTCCTCACCAAATCGTTCAAAATGCAAAGGGAGCCGTCATCGGCCTTTGGCCACTCTGCCCACAAAAGAACCATGCCAAGACAAAAGAGTCTCCTTCACAGAAAGAGGAAACAACCAACTAACATCAAAGAGCCTTTTTTGTATGTATTCATGAGCCTCTAATTCTGCTCCATGGACTAATCTATCTATATTTACAGCAGGCATTCAATGTGATATTCTCACTAGACATCTGGCAACGATCTTTTCATTCAATGACTCCCATGGAAGAAAGCACTAAGGCACATACATTCGACTCTGCTAGTCATCACTTCAACCCGATAGACAATCACAGTAATTTTCAACACCTTATGCACCCACTGGTTCCTAAGATCTTTATACAGTTGTCAACTTTATTCAAGAATTGTACATCAACTAAGGTCAATTTTATGCTCTATTTGTTTGGATTAAGATTCTTAATTTTCTTTGTTTTTTATTAAGATACAAATCAGGAACAATGATATCAAAAGCGAAGAAGGATTTGAACCCAGGTAGCTCATACCGAATGTAGCGACTTGTATATTCTTAATGACTCAATTAAGGTACCTTTGAACTAGCTGATTCAATTTTTCTTTATAAGCATGCAAGGGCAATATTTTTCTGCTGGGTTATGGTTAGAGAAATATTTTAATCAGTTTGGTCTATTTACTGTGGGTACAAATTGATGAGACTGCTTGGTAATTCGAATTAAAAGTTTTACATCATTTTGCAGTAGGTTGAAAATTTCATATCTAATACCTAATCAAAAGTATGCCTTAGGCTTACATACTTATCAATAACTAAGGCATTTGTTTCTTAATTTGTAATAAAATTATCTTTTGAAGGTTGTTCAGATGGAAGACGAGAGAAGATTGTCGCCTTTTAATGCCCGAAAAACTTTTGTTTCAGGTTTTCAACAGGAGATGGCCATTGTATGCTACTACAATGGCTTGTATGTTTCAAGTACCAAATTGGTTGAGTCAGATGATGCTTGGTCTGGGTTGCTTTGTTCGCTATGTATAGGAGAGCTCACCAATCAGCCCACATTCAATGTGTAAGGATATAGGAATATAACATCCTGCTGCATTTGATGGTTTGCTTTTTCCTAATTATGATTTCATCATCTTGTTCTTCTTTGGTTTTTCTTAGGTCTATGCATACATAGTGCTCCTGTTGGGATGGATCACCGAACATCATCAAGGCGCCTCGGGATGAGATCACTCGGGACGCATCATGCATCCTATTCACACAGGATCCTTCTTAGACTTGATGATGTTCTTATATATGCTCAATATCCGTGCAGGAATTTCCATTGTCACCAATTGGCTCTCATTGTTTGAATCAGTATAGTCAGATGTTTATTTGGAAGGAAAGATTTGTAAATCATGAAGAATAACGTATGTTGGTTCATTTTCATTTTAACTTCCCTAATATTGTATAGAAAGAATGAAGAATGCTGTTACGTTTGAGCTTGTAAGTCACTCTCCTCTAAATTCTATCTCTCGAGGTAATTACTGATACTTAACGGAGGCCTTTGACGATTTCCCCCACTAGACATTTGGAAATGATCTTCTTTACAAAGGGAAACAAAGAGCTCACTCCCTATGATCTTTTGTATATATTCAAGAATTGTACATTCACCACTTGTATATCTCTCCAAATCCATCAAGGCTATCTTTCTGCAAATTGCAAGTTGTTTTAAACCATTTTGTATGTTCTAAGAGGTCAAAATGTACGACATATTATCACAAACCATAAAGTATCAAAGTTGCTTGCTTTTGGTCTGTACTTATCATAGAGGGGCAGCTCAATTAGTTTAAGGCCTTTGGGGTTTAACCCAATGGTCATTAGTTCGAATTTGTAACACCTGGAATTATTACAATAGCTAAATATTATTTTTCCGAAAATAAACGATGACCTGTTGGTTATTTAGAATGGCATGCCTGTAATTGTCACTGATAATCTTGGTCACAACAGTATGTCATGAAGTCAACACATATCAATTTATATACAAAAAATAAAGACAATACTTTAATGTTATTATAAGAATTTAAACAAAATGTAAGATCAAAACCATCTGGTATGATAGTTCTCATTTTGTCAATAGAGTTAGGAAAAAACGTGAAAAAGAGAGGAGAAAGAGGAAGAAGGAGAAGAAGAAGAAGAGAAGAAGGAGAAAGGAAGAGAAGGAAAGGAGATTGAGCAAAAAAGATAAGGGTTTTTGGTTTGATTCTTGTAAGATTGTTCCTTAGGTTTGGTCGGGGAACTTCTCCTAACCCTAGATTTGAAGTATTATGGGGTGGTAAAACCCTAACTCTTAGTTATTTGTAAGGATTTGAGGGGATTTGTATAGAGGGGTATGATTCATGAATTCTCTTTGAAAGCTAGGTTTCATCCTAACCTTAGATCGGGTTTGAGTATGGGTTGGCAAACCCTAGATTCTTATTTAAGATGTGTTGGAATATGTTTGGGGTTGAATTAGAGGGCTTTGATGTGTTTGAGTGTTAGTTGATTGGGTTGGAAACTTATGGAAAAAGTAGGAAAATCATAAATTCTGCATTTTCGAGGGTCAGATTTATTTTGACCAAAGGTTAGTAATTTACTATAACTGCTCATTTTTTATCCGATTTGAGTGATTGAAGTTTCTAGTTAAACTAGACTTCAAGGAGCACCAAACATCCTGAAATAGGTACCCTCAAATTCTGACTCTATGTGGCCCAAAAATTCACTCAAAGAGGGGCTATGTTCACAAAATTTCTGCCTAGCTGATCATAGAATAGTCCGGTTGCTTAGACATAACTCGAAGCTCTCAAAGGTTCGATTGGGTGATTCCAGTTGAGGAGAAACCTTTAGCACCTTATCTTCAAATGCGAGTAATATGGAGATAGAATGCAAGAGGTGCTTGTGTTGAGTGTGTTGTTTGTGTAACCCTAATAAGGGGTGTTAAATGTTGATCATAGTAAGTGTAAGAGAGAGTGCACTTGGGGGATCAAGGTTTATGTTGGAAGGTGTAAGAATATATGTGAGTCTAGTGGTGATAAAGTAATAGACCACTTGAGTAATTTTTATGTGACACGGATTGTAAGAGGCTAAGAAATCTTATGACTTGTTATTTGCAGATCCTTTGGAGTAGCCTCGACGTTTTGACTTCCTTTTTGGAGATCATGGATTTTTTAATCCAAATAAGATAGGATCTTATAACCTTTCTCCCGCCAGATCGTGTTTGATGTCAAGGGGAATTCTCACATCATCTGCTGACTCAGGTGATTTTCTAGTGATATAAATGTATATTTTTATATATATGGAAATCTTTGAATTAACTGGTACATGATGTTTTTAAATATCCATGTGGTTGAATGCTTTAGAAATTGTTTTAAGCATGACATGGTATGAGACTGTGTGAGTGTCCTGATTGATAAAGGGACACGGACGATGACTAGCCCTGGTCAGACCCAAAAAGGGTCACAGATATACGTGATGTGGTATATCCCTAGTGGTAAGTCCCAAAGCACCTTGTCGTTGTTCTCGGGATGATCGGGCTGGGCCCCTCAGTGAAAGTTCCCCCCCGCAGCTTCACTCACAGAGAGTCAGATGGTGGCAGGTATTGATTCACTTGTTTCCATCATCAACCCACATTTGTAAAATGCCTTCAGTGTTTTATATTTTGAATTATGTATAAATTGAAAAGTTTTATGAGCATGGCTTGTTATGATCTACCACTGAGTTGTCGAACTCAGCCCCACTATTTCCTCCACCTAGATGCAAAATGAGACCCGTCGCGTGACATGAAAGTCGACCTGCAAGGTTTTTGAGGATGAGAGTTTGTATGCCAACCTTAGCTTCATGGTGGTCAGAGCATACATTTTGGATGAATATTTAGTGCTATGTGGATATTCACACTGTATACTGGGACAAGCCAGAATCTTTTGTGGATCATCACTCATTTTGGCTTGTGTAGCCACTCAGTTTTGGGAACTTTGTGTAAATGTTATTTGATCAAGTGTAAGTAGACAGTTTATCAATAACAACTCATCAATATGTGTGTATGTTTGGAGACTCCGAGTAGTGGCTTGATTTATGTTTCAGTGATTACTCCAAGTGGAGTTTAGACTCAAGTTGTGGAAAAAAATCAGGGTAAAATAGTAACATAAATCACACCGTGAAATTCGTGTGACAGACTCCTCGTGACTATCGGAGGTTTGTCAGCAGTTTAGAATCTCTCGTGTCACCGCTAATCCAAAACATAAACGTACGCCTCAAGTCAGTTATCAGGTCGCTTTCCTAAAGACAATATCGCCTCACCAAAAGTGTGTACCTAGGTTAACAGCAATTCGCTTTAGGATAAAATGAGGCTGATCCGATGATCTCTATTCGCGTATGCACCAATGAAAATAAGAGAAAGATACCCGTGATATAATTCAACAAACTAAGACACTACGCTCACCCCGCAGCAATTGGAACGCAGAACGAAAGCTAAAATCTCACAAATAAGAAAAATAAGAAAAACAGTAGAGAGGGAGAGAGAGATTTCAGAAAGACAAGTCAATTCCGAAAAAAAAATATTGGGATGATATAAATGTTGGATGGGACCCCTATTTATAGACGAACGCGCCTCGATGTACCGTCATGAATAGGCATCATCAACTACAACCGCTGGATCCATTACACCCCTTCGCATTCGCACACACGCACTACTCGGGCCTAACCCACCCCATTCTGGATTTTTACCCAAAAAGAATAGGGTCCATTGGATCTAATGACCCAACCTTGCTTCAGGTCCTCCTCCCTCACAAACTTTGATACCCCTCGGGGCCCAACCCATAAGTAAAAATTAAATGACTTATAAAGCCACTAAAATTTTTCTCTCGTTTTTTCTCGATGTGGGAATCAGTACTAGCGCTTTTAAGTACAAAAGAAATTTTCTAAAAACCCAAAAAATAAAACCCATTTGAAAATATTCAACAAATGTCATTAACTCTGAGCTCCGTAGATGCGTGGAACTTCTATAAACACAATCGAACATTGGGAATTCAGCCCTAATTATTGAAGAATTGGATTAGGAGGTCAAGACGCATTGAATATAAGTGAAAAACTCCTTTTTGACCCATTTGGGCCTTGGAAGGCAAAAAATGTGCCGACTTGGACAAACCCCGATGTGGAGCGCCATATAGATTTTAGAAAGATTTGCCAACAGGATCTTCTCGAGGATTTGTTTATGATTCTCGTTGTATTTCTTTTGAAAGATTTTGCTCCAATATTTTATTCTATCCCTTTTTAGGAAGATTTGCTTTTATTTATTTTAGAAAGTTTTCTAGGAGTTGCTTTGTGTCAGGAGTTTCTTTTCCTCAATTAAAGTAGGAGTTTCTTTTATTGATTTAGAAAGCAAGGGGCTATATATACCCCATACGTAGTCTTTTTGAAAAATCAGCTCAAGTTTAATAATATTTTCGTATTTCTTTAAGAGCTCTGTTCTCTTATCTCTCGGGTAGATTCCTTGGGGGCTTAGTTCGTGCTTCTCATGCCTAGGTGGATTCCTCGTGGCGAAGTTCATTCCATTTATCAATCAACCCGTCCATAATTGATCAGGGCGCCTTCACTGGCCATCTATCTGCATGGATCGTTTAATAACTCTTAGTAACCACTCTTGTGCAAACTCTACTTCCTCATCATCTCATCTTTTCTCTAAACTTTCCATAACCAAATTTTTTCAATCTCAACTCAAAACTTTCCAAATCTTGCTCCATACTACTAAAACCTTCCTAAATACCCCTTTCCCCTTATATACCATAAATTTACCTTTCTTAACTTAGAAAATCTCCACAATTCGTCCATAACCTATTTTGACCCAAGAAAACTACCCCAAACCCATATTTTGACTTACCTAAACTGATCATCCATCACAAATATCCCAACCTGCATCAAAGTGGTATACATTCAAGGATTGATGGTCGATCATAAGCCAAAGAGGCTCTGGTTCCGAGACAAGAGTCCTAATCATGGTTCAAATGGTTCTCAATCCCCATTGCAAAAACGCATTGCAGATCTTGAATCTGTGGTTCAACGTCTACAAAAGCAAGATGGCTATCAATGATGATCCTACGTGGCGACAAAGACCTTCATGGAAGGCGTAAGGTGATGGAAAGTTTTGACGAGGAACCTGTGGCCGCCAGCCAAGTTCGGAATTACTTGAGGCTGAAGAAGCCTAAAGCAAGCATTCAAGTAGAATATGATTGCGGAGGAAGGTATGAAGATCGACATCAGCGATGATGATTACTATGAGAAACGCATTATCGATGAAAGTTCCAGATTCAATCCAAAGTTCGATATTCCGGAATTCAAGGAAGAATGCATGTCGATGACTTCTGATTGGCTTAATACCGTCGTAACGGTCTTTGAATATTATGATCCCGAGCAGCAAAAGGTAGTTGGTGGCTATCAAGACGCGCAACGCTTCGTGAAAAAATTAAAGAGGCAATGGCCAGAGAAATGACAAGAAGAAGATTGAAACTGGGAAAAGATGAAAAAGAACTAAAGGAAGTATCCTCCCCTTCCACTATCGCCAAGATATCTTCCTCAAAATTCAGAATTTGCATGTGCAGACCGACCGTGGAGGAGTATTCACAGTTTGAAAATTTGATGATCAAAGGAGACTTGCAGAGGCTACAAAGCAAATTCATGCTCACACTACTGCTCCGAGTCTGAATTTAAACCAATCTGTTTCATATAATACTCTTTCAAGATGTGATAAAGCTTGCCTTAAAAGTTGAGGCTCTAAACAAGCATAGGGTTTTACTACAATCGGATTAAAAGAAGGATTTATCAAGAATTCGACTTCAAGGGCGGGTCCTAGTAGTGCTGAAACCACCCTTTAAACCCTCAAGTAAAGGTGAAGTACAAGCCACAATAGAAGAATCTACCTCTAAGTCAAGGCAGTGCTTTAAATGCCACGGATTTGGGCATATAGCTTCCAATGTCCTAACCGACGCAGTGGTTGCCCTAGTCAAGAATGGCGAAGTCGAGGAAGAAGACGCCGAAGAGGCAATTATCCACCATGAAGATATGGATGAGCTTACTATGTTCGACCATGGACTTCCTTAGTTGTTCAAAGGAGTCTTAAGATAGGGCAGCTACTAGTGAGAGAATTGGTTGTGTCCAATGTCTTTCATACAAGCAGCACATCTAAGGACAGTATTTTGTTTGGTTATTATTGATAAGTGGGAGCTTCTTTGTAGAATTGTGTTTCTCGAGGTGGTGCAAAAGCTGATTTCAAGATGGATCCACATCTCAAACCCTATAAACTTAGCTGGCTTCAAGAGGTAGTGATATCAAGGTAAAGCATAGGTGCCTTGTCTCTTTTACAATTGGAAAGCACTACCAGACGAGGCATGGTGTGATGTTTATTCCAATGGATGTCATTACTTGCTACTGGGAGGCCATGGCACATGATAAAGTGCATCACTATGATGCATTTCCAAGAACACTTACACATTCCTCAAGGATGGGCACAAAATTGTCTTAGCACCGTTGAAATCGACAATTGCTCCAGCCTCCAAACCAGTAGAGCAGAATTCTTTGTTGTCAAAATCCAAGTTAGAGAAAGAAATCAGAGTTGGTTCAGATGTGATGGCCTTGAAGTTGCTATCAAGAAAACCTAAAAAGTTGGAGAAGGAGATCCTTAAAAGAAGTAGAGCCAATTATATGCACTTGTTGGATGTAGTACTCGAGGAGATTCCACATGGGTTGCTCCCTATGAGTAGATATTCAACATCAAATGCACTCATACCAGTTCTCGCTTTTGCCTAATAAACTCCGTTTATGATGAGTCCTAAAGAACACATGAAGAGCTTACAAGACAAGTTGATGAGTTTCTCAACAAAGGGCTTATTCGAGAGAGTAAGAGCCCTTGTGCGGTTCTCATCATAGTACCGGCTAGGTGATGATCTTGGAGGATGTAAAAGGATAGTAGACACCAACAAGATTATTGAATACGATTTCCCATTCCAAGACTCGATGATTTGCCGGATCAACTCTATGGTGCGTCCATCTTTTCGAAGATTGATTTGAGAAGTGGATACCATCAAATTCGTATGAGGGAAGGAGATGAATGGAAGACGACCTTTAAAAATCGAGATGGGCTCTATGAGTGGATGGTGATGCCATTTGGACTATCCAATGCCCCTAGCACTTTTATGAGGTTTATGAATCATATCCTTGCCATGCAGTATCGAAATTTTGTGGTATACTTTGATGATATTTGACTATAGCAAAGCCCGATAGAGCACTTGGAGTATTTAGGCAAATTGTTCTCTATTCTAAGGAGGTAACGATTATTTGTCAACTTGAAGAAGTGTGACTTCATGCCGACAGAATTACATTTTCAAGTTACGTGGGTTACTAAAGATGGAATCGAGATGGATCGTATAAGATAGAGGCGATTACGACTGGCCAACTCCTAGCTCGATCCATGATGAGAAGTTTTCATGGGCTAGTCTCTTTATAGAGATTTATTCGTGGGATTTAGCTCTATAATGGCCTCAGAATCAATGCTTAGCGGAGACAAATTCAAGTGGACTAGTGTTGTCGAAGAAAGCCTGAGTTGATTAAGAAGAAAGTAACTGAAGCCCCATGTTTGGTTTTACCTGATTTCAACAAAGTCTTCGAAGTAGAGTGTGATGCATCTCAAGTTGGGATTGGTGTTGTCCTTAGTCAAGAAGAAAGACCCATCGCTTTCTTTAGTGAGAAGTTAAATGAAGCAAAAAGGAAGTACTCCACCTATGACAAGGAGTTATATGCTATCTATAGAGCTTTATTTCATTGGAGTCAATACTTGCTTTACAAGCCATTTGTGCTTTTCTCAGATCATGAAGCACTAAAATTCATCAACCACTAAAGACAAGTTGAATCAAGACACGCGACATGGGTGGAATTCTTACAAGCTGCATAATCACAATCACATAAAGTCAGTGTTCATAACGTTGTTGCGGATGCCTTGAGTAGGAGACATGCCCTAGTGACTTCCATGCTCAAGTAGTTGATTCGATGTGCCAAAGAACTATACAAGGAGGATGCTGGATTTTGGTGAAACTGGAAGGCGCCAACAAGCCTTTCAAGGATTTTGTAAGGATGCATCGGTTTTCTTAAAGGAAAACACTCTATGCATCCCATCTGTTCTTGGAGATTGAGTATTCCTGGATGAGTTGCATGGTGGAACATTAGAGGGACACTTGCGAAGCAAAACCTTAGCTCTAGTGAAGCAAACTCTTTCGCCCAAGCTATAAAGACATTACAGATTTGTCAAGAAAGGTGTCAGGTGCATGATGGCTAAAACTCATGGAAACAATGCAGACTATATACACCATTGCCAATTCCAAATATGCCACGGGAGAGAGTAAGCTTGATTTTGTCAGGGATTACCTAGAACACAAAGAAACAAAGACTGATTCTCGTGGTCATTGACAGGTTTTCAAAGATGGCTCACTTTGTACCATGCAACAAGTCTAATGATGCTTCGCATGTTGCTGACTTGTACTTCAAAGAGATTGTGCGCTTACATGGTATTCCCAAGACTATGGTTTCAGATCGAGACTCTAAGTTTCTCAGTCACTTTTGGAGAACTCTGTGGAGGAAACTTGGGACTCTTTAATTGCTCAATACCTCTTATCACCCTCGTGACCGATGGTCAAACCGGTTACTAATAGGCTGAAATGTTGGAGGAGCTATGTGAGAAAGAACGGGAACAATGGGATTTGATTCTACCCAAATTGAGTTTACTCTACAATAGGTCCATGCATAACTGCTGAAAGCCCATTTGAGGTAGTCTATGGACTACAACCGATTGGACCCATGGAATTAGCACCCCATCCGAGTATTCAACAATTTAGTGGAGATGCTGAAGAAGTTCGCTTGAAGATTGAGAAGAAGAATGCCAAATATGTGGAACAAGCAAATAGACACCGCAAGTATGTTGAGTTTGAGGTCATGAATCAATTGGGTACACCTTCGCAAGGATAGGTTTCACCAGAAAGTTTGGAAAGCCTGCCAAGTGGGTAGATGGCCCTTTCAAGATTATAGAGAAAATTGGAGAGAATGCCTACAAGTTGCGCTTGCTGCACGAATATGAAATTTCTCCAATGTTCAATGTCACACTCGAGGGCTTATCAAGGTGAAGACTGAGGGCAAGTCTCTTTTTCCCATCTATAGATTGATGCAGGAGCTTCTATAAACACACCGAACATTGGGAATTCAGCCCTAATTATTGAAGAATTGGATTGGGGAGGTCAAGACGTATTGAATACAAGTGAAAACTCCTTTTTCGGACCTCATTTGGGCCTTGGAAGGCAAAAAAACGTGGTCAGACTTAGACAAACCCCGATGTGGAGCCGTTACAGATTTTAGAAAGATTTGCCACAAGATCTTCGGAGGATTTGACTATGATTCTAATATATTTTTAGAAAGATTTGCTCCAATATTTTATTCTATCCCTTTTAGAAAGATTTGCTCCCAATATTTTATTCTATCCCTTTTAGGAAGATTTCCATTTTATTTATTTTAGTTTTCTTTAGAGCTGCTTGCAATTTAAAGTTTATTTTCCTAATTAAAGTAGGAGCTTTTTTATTTGATTTAGAAAGCAGGGCCATATATACCCCCATAATGTGTCTTTTGAAAAAATCAGCTCAAGTTTAATAATATTTTCAAATTCTCTCTTTAAGAGCTCTCTTGTTCCTTATATCTCGTGGATTCTGCGGAACTGCTACCATACCTGGGTGATTCCTTGGTGGCGGTCTTTTGTCCGGGCTTTATCAATCAACCCATCCATAGTTGATTTGCGGGCGTCATTCACATCTATCTTGTGCGGATTGCTCATTAACTTAGCAACCACTTCAGTAAATTCTACTCATCATCTCATCTTTTTCTAAACTTTCCATAACCAAATTTTCAACCTCAACCCAAAACTTTCCAAATCTTGTTCCATTACTACTAAAACCCTCCTAAATACCCATTTCCTTATATACCATAAATTTACCTTTCTTAACTTAGAAAATCTCCAAAATTCGTTCATAACCTATTTTGGCCCAAGAAAACTACCCCAAACCCATATTTTGACTTACCTAAACTTCTGGATCATCCATCACGGTCCCAACCTTGCATCACCGTGGGATTAATCGAGGTACCTTTCAGCCCTTATTAGAATAAAAAAAATGAGACAAAGTAGGTTGTGGATGGAAGGTGAGGGAGACCGAGGAAGTCGCTGATGTTCCTAGCTCGACAAAATTTTGTACTTAAAGGGATTCCACTTTGCAATCTTGGCTCTCATTGTTTCCATCAGCAGAAAGATCTCACATACCAGGAAGAATTCTGTTATTCTATTATTCATTCTCATTTAAACTTTCTCATTTTCGTAAAGAATGAAGGTGTGTTTATTTTTTATTTTTGAGCTCGTTCACTCTCTCCGTGCAATAGAAAATTAACTCACCTTCACAATATCATGGTTCTAAAGCCTATTTAAAAAAAAAGGTAAAAAATTACTTCCATTCTATTCATCCTTCCTTGCCTGAACCAAAATCATTCTAACAACTATGAAATTTTGGTTGTATGTCATATCACAAGTCGAAAAAATGAAAGATAAACTTAGAATATGAAACATTAAAGTAATAATTTATATCCCAAATGTGATAGCCTGAGAGTGATAGACAGATCTACTTCTTATTAGTATGGAAATCCGGACAGAAAATAAAAAGCTTGAAATCACAATATAAAAGGTGAAGATCTAATTCAGTAACAATTATTATTTACAACATACCTCTCTCTCCTATTATTCATGAAAGAATTCTTCATATTCACAACTCCCATTCTGTGTTCTTTAATTAAAAACATGAATGTACACCCACTACTATGTACAGGTGTGTGCATTATTTTCTTCTTTCCACCTAGTCATTTACTTCATTCTCTTCATGTCAAACCAAACCAATCACATGTTATCAGTCAAATACTTATACCATTGCCCATGCACATTAACCGACACGGTGGCTACTGCCACCAGTATTTCAGCAGCTGCCACCACTCTATCAGTCAGACTAACTATTCTCCGCCGGAGTGCCATCTCGGCTAATCCTTTCTTCCTGGAGGCCATTCTGTAAGCACTGATCCTCTTGTAGCTAAATAAACAGCATGGGATATTCTCAAACACAGTGTCCCCAGCTTGCAGCTCTTCACCAAACGTCCTGCTCATAATCATTTTCCTGCTTCTTGAAGCTTATTGGTGTTAGAGGCTCGCCATCTCTTGAAAATCCACTCATGATTTCAACAATTTCTTCAACTCCTGCCTCTTCGGAACGGTCCAAGAGTACTAAGACTTACCACACCTGACTACTATGTTTTCCATCTCCACAGGATTGACCAGTGCTTGCTCACTCATGAGGATTTGTCGGAAAACAAGAATGCTACATTTACATTATTTGAGATTAGCATCCATCAGTGCTTAGACAATTAAAGAAGGAAATAATGATTCCAAAATAATGAGCATTAAAATATAGATGGTCAATTGCAACTTGATTCAGGACAAAATTTCCGTTTTCTGGAAAAATCAACCGTTTCAAGGCCGGAGCCTAGTTGTCTCAGTAATGTGGGCAGCTCTAATACAAGTGATAAGTGACTTGTGGATTCATGGCAGAAAGTATGTTGACTAATAATATAAAACATATCTCAAGGGCCAAGTTGATTACGGCCCTCCTTTTTCCTTCTTTACCATTGTCCCTTTTACTTGTCCCTTAATCTGTAAAGGACCACCAAAATGATGTGGAAAGCGTGTGTGAGGGTATGCTAAACTATAAATACAACAAATTGAACTAACAATATCAGCACAAGGGTTTAATAAAAGCTGTAATACCATGTTGTACGATTGATTTAATTAAAAAAAAGTTTCAGCTGTAAGGTAATACCCCAACAATGTGTATTTAAGCCAAACTAAGGCAAAAGTTTTGAGCAGAAAATTTTAACTCCACTCTATCCAGTTACCTGGTAGAAATCACAATGATCTTCTAAATCTGGGCTTGAACAGCTCTCAGCCTACTGAGATTAAGCTTAAGAGTCTCAGGTAAAGATTCTCCTGTTTTACCAGATATCCCACTTACTAGCTTCAACAACCCAAGCCTCACCAACAAATCCACCCTTTCTCCATTACATTCAGGTTGTTGATTACCTGATCAATTACAGAAACCCACGAAACAATGGATTAGCAAAAATGTGTTCCATGTCTTCAATCACATCCTCTTTTTAATTCAGAACAGAGTTAGTGTTTCCAAGGAATCAAGACCTGTGGTTCCCAGGGTGCCTAAATATGCTTGAATATGAGTGTTTTTAAATATATAATACTTTAATATGAGTTCCACAAATCAAACCTGTATTAGTAGCAGCTGAAGGAACCGAAGTCACTATGCTTCCATTAGTTTTGACCATAAAAGGCTGCCACCAGTTCTAAGAGCGGCAGAAGGAAGATGCCTGATATGGATTTTTATCAATTGTCATACAAGAGAGAATTCTGCAGTCATTCCACTCTTGGTCTTTGCCATGCCATCTGGATGTAATCCACTGTGCCTTCAGCGGTAGAGATGTGAGTGCATCAGATGGAGATCCATAATGGTTTGCAAATGCATTTTTAAGGTAATCAAAAGCTGCAGGCCCCTTTAGCAAAGGCTCCATTAGTCTTATACGTGCTTTGGTTATCTCCTGCTTTCTAAGTGCCTGTCAGGAATTGCTGCTTGTTGTAAGATATCTAATGAAGCAAATTTGCATTTCCTTTACAGACTGATTAGATTATCAGAATCACTGTCTACAATAAGCAATTGACACAGACCGATATTCTCAGATATACACTCTTTCTTATTCCTATGGGCAGTCACCATAGTTCTACAACCTTTTAACCATAGACCCTAGGATCTTCATACACATAAAACAACTCTATTCAAGAATTGTACATCAACGAAAGTCAATTTGAAGCTCTCTTTGTTTGATACAAATCAAGAACAAAGACACTGAGAGTGAAGAAAGATTTCCACCCAGGTAGCTCATACTAAACAAAGTCACTTGAATGTTCTCCATGGCTTATGCTTTTCAATACTAAGGCATTTGTTGCTTTAATTTATAACAAAATTATTTCAAAGGAAAAGGAAAGAAAAATTTAGAAGAAATAAGAAATAGATTTAAACTTAATAAATTACCTTTTATATAGTATATATATATTAATTTAAACTTATTTTATTTGTTTCTTCTCTATTATATAAAGACTAAAAATTTAAAAAGTATAAAGTTATAGTTCTTTTATTATATTTGATTTTCTTCTATATTTTTAATGGTGAAATCAAACATGGGAAAATCATTTTTCTTTGTTTTTTTTTCTTTCCCTGGTACCTTTCGGATTCTAAACAGAGCATAACTTGAAATTAAACAGGGAGATGGGAAATACGCTACTACAATGGCTTCTATGTTTCTGGTTACAAATTATAAGTCAAGCCAGGTCATATTTGACGCAGGCCAAGTCTTCAGCTTTGATTCGGCAATCATTCTTTTACCAGATATGGTGTTTTAGTAAGTGCTTATATGTCATATAGGGAGAGACCAACAGTAAAACATTTGAAAGGTAAGGATACAGGAATATATGAACTTTGCTATGATTTTGCTGCATTTGTTTCTTTCCCTAATTTTGACGTCATTTTGGTCTTGTTTTGGTTTTTCAGGTCTTCTGTATGTGCATGTTGTTGCTATTGGGATGATTACTTAATTGGGTCAATGTCATGTCTATGTTCTTCGTATGTTTTACATCAGAGGAATTCCCATTACCATCTTGGCTCTAATTGTTTATATCAATAGAGTCAGATGTTCATTTGAAAATATGGATGTAGGCATTACGAAGAATGCTGAAACTTGATTCATTCTCGTTTAATTTCCTAATTTTGCATAGAAGGATTAAGTCTGCTAAAGTACTTAGTTCTCGAGCACTGCATCTGTAAGATATATGAATACGAATTACAGAAAACTCCAATAAGCTAGTTATATATAGAATTATCTTGAAACATTTTCAAGCTATTATAAAGTTTGTTAAGAATTGATTAATATTTTACGTGTTTAAATGAAAACTATATATATATATATATATATATATATATAGCATATAGTTTTTTTATTATATTTAATAGTTTATTACTAAAATTAGTTATAGTATCGAATTACATAACAAAAACAAAATGATTTTTTTTTGGAGAAATCGATAGAGTTAAATTTAAATCCAAAATTTGTTTAAAGATTAATTTTTTTAGAACATTGTTAGATACTTAGGTTAAGTGCTTACCTTCGAAAGTGTTAGGAAAGAAAAAAATTGTTCAGAGATTGATGCTCCTCCCAGCTTCATAGAAATATGTATGTTCAAAACTGAAACAAATTTATCACTTGATGTGTTGTTGAAATTCTTCTTAAATAAATTAATTTATACCAAATTACTTTCAAAAGTGATGATGATAAGGGATGTAAATTTACAAATCATCACTTCTTCAATGAGACTAAAAGTATATACTTCAGCAAACACTAAGTGTATAAGTTTACCTTTATTCTTTAATATTTCTCTTTTTTTTCTTTTTCTTTTTTCGCTTTTTAACAAATTCATTCTCCTTCATTCGCATGCATCCCTTATCTTTTCATTTCTTAACACCTCAAAGAAACCAAGAATCCACTGAAAGATAAAAATATCATATTCTTTATCATTTTTTTCTTCTCATTTATTTAATATTCATTGAATTACGATGCTTTGTTAAAGAATCGACTACATTTAATTAAATCCAGTTCAATAATTTAATTATACATCTTAGAAGCACCTTTCTTATATTGATTGCCTTTTCAAATAACTAATTAAATATTTAGGTGACGTTTGTTTTTTTTTTCACCAAATGCTAAATAAAACTTTTGTTTTCAGTAATACTTAATAGAATTAAGTATTTAGTCTTTTGTTTTTTCTAAAAAAATCAATCTTTTTATTTTTATCTAAATTTTGAAATAATATTTTTTTAAAAATAATAATATTATTGATCTAAAGTTGTAACTGCTTAAAATCTAAGATACAAATGACTAAAAACGATAAATGATAAAGCAATATCTAGGTTAACATAATAAATCGGCATAAAGTTTACAAATTTAATAATATAGTAACTAGAATATATACAACTCCAATTCTTTAACCTATTGACGATCATAATTTGATATTTTCGAATGATCAAATTTGTTTTACTTATCTAAATCGTCCAACCAAAATAAAGCGTCGCAACAAGGCGATGAAAATCACCACATTATAACGAGCCAACGATAAATCAAACATCACAATAAAACGGCGACAAATCAAACACTGTAATAAGATGACGACAACAAGAATAAAACCATGTCGTAACAAGTTGACAAAAAACCAAATGCCGTAGTAAGATGTTGACAAATAAAATAAAATAAATAAATCTTTGTAGAATAACTATTTTATTGAGCAAGAAAATGAAAGAAAGAGATGCATAAGGGTGATTTCATGTCAAGAATGAACAAAAAAATCACCCTTTTTTGCTTCAAAAAAATGGGTTAGAAGAAAACAATATGAAAGAAAGGGAGGGATATGCAACTAGGGTTTTTCTCAATTCGAAATAATAAATTTTAAAATAAAAAAAACTTCAAAAAAAATTAAATAAAAGATAAAATTATATATATATATATATATATATATATATATATATATATATATATATATATATATATATATATATATATATATATATATATATATATATATATAACATAGAAATGGATCATAAGAGTTTCTATTGGATCATAAGGAATATGATTTTTATATCATAATATCTTAATAGAAAAACATTAAAAGGTCAAAAACTAAACATTTTAGCTTTTTCTATTCAGCTGCACTTTAAAATTCAACAATAAATATGAAAAAGCAACAAAGACAAATGAAGCAAAGCACAAAGGTTGTTTTTTACTACGTCGAATAGAATTTTTTTAGCTTAATATCAAATAGTACTTACAATACAAGTATTAAGTTGTTTGTTTTTTAACATTGAAAGAAGGAGTATAAATGTATAATCTTAAATGCATTATTTGACTTCGCTTCCGATCCGCCTCTAATGTGGGACGAGTTTGGTTTAACTGTAATCGAGCTTTTAGTGGATTTGAGTATATTTTCTCAAATCCGATATGAGTTCGAGGCGGGTTATAGATGTTACTCCATCCCCACCCCGATTATATTTTAAAAATATATTTTTATTATTCTATTTTATACTTAATAATAATAATAATAATTAGAATGTTTTATAATAAATAATTTATAAAATTATAATATTTTATTTTTTTATGAAATATATTAATTTTATTATAATCCAGCCAAAAAAAGAAATAAAAATAAAAATGAAAACAAAAATCAAATGTAAACAGACGAGTTTCGAATTTTCTCATCCACTTTCCGTTTAATTCTTTAAACGAGATAAAGCCTTGGAGCACTAAAAATAAATAAGCCTCTAC
Organism: Tetrastigma voinierianum; assembly: GCA_016808115.1. Classification (NCBI taxonomy): domain Eukaryota; kingdom Viridiplantae; phylum Streptophyta; class Magnoliopsida; order Vitales; family Vitaceae; genus Tetrastigma; species Tetrastigma voinierianum. Next base: position 755,701 of record JAEQBH010004751.1, read on the forward strand.
GACGGGCCACCTCCTCCTCCTCCCCGTTATTATCATTCTCCTTATTGGATAATGATGGAGTTTTTCTGGTTTTGATATAAAATAACTTTTTCTGAATAGAAAAATCCAAATATTTTCACTTTTTCTATTCAAAACTATTTTTAAAAATTTCAGCAATAAATAGTAAAAATTTAAAAAAAAACAAACAGAAAACTATTTAACTTTTAGCATTAAGTCAAAAAACAAACAACTCATTACACTTTAGCTGAGATATGATGAAAAATACTTTGGAAGCATCTTTTTCTTTTATCTTTTTCCACTGATCAATGACCAATGAAGCACGTTACTTAAAAAAAAAAAAAAAAAAAAAAAAGACTCAAAGAAAGGTGGGGATATGCCGATATGGGGGTCTACCATGAAAAATTTGGAATCCAAAGTTCCTTTACCATCAACAAGTTGCAGTTTCTCTATTTTAAAGAATTCAGTATCGGTTCTGCTTACTTCTTCTTCTTCTTCCCCCAATTCACTTCTCATTTCCTTTGCAAGAGAAACAGAAATGGCTGGGAGCTTTGGTTGAAAAGGTTTTCTCAGCTTCTCTCCAAGTTCTATTCGACAGATTGGCTTCGCGACGTGGGTGAATTTCCATCAGGGGACACAAGCTCGATTATGCTCTGCTCAAGAAGTTGAAGAGGAAACTGCTGACTGTCGATGCTGTGCTCGATGATGCCGAGGCCAAGCAAATCACAAAGCCAGCAGTGAAAGAGTGGATGGATGAGCTCAAAGTTGTTGTCTATGATGCCGAAGATGTATTGGATGAGATCGCCACTGAAGATCTGAGGCGCAAGATAGAATCTGGGGACTCCCAGACCAGCATGTCTATGTCTACCTTTGATGTTCAAAGCATAAACTGTAGAATGGAGGAAATCGTTGATAGACTAGAAGATATTGTACAGGACAGAGACGTCCTTGGGCTGAAAGAAGGTGTTGCGAGAAATCGGCAAATAGATGGCCGTCCACTTGGTAGATGAATCTCAAATCTACGGAAGGGATGAAATTAAGGAGGAGTTGGTTCAACTGCTGCTGTCTGATCATGTGAGGAGTACTGATGATGCCATAGGTGTGATCTCCATAGTCGGAATGGGCGGTACGGGCAAAACAACCCTTGCTTAGCTTCTGTATAATGACCCAAGGGTGAAGGAATGCTTCGATCTCAAGGCATGGGTTTGTGTTTCTGAAGAATTTGATCCTGTCAGAGTTACGAAAACAATTCTTGAGGCAATCAGTTCATCCATGTCCAATATCACCGATCTAAATCTGCTTCAGGTTCAACTGAAAGAGAGTGTTAATATGAAGAAATTTCTGATCGTCCTGATGATGTTTGAACGAGGACTCTTCTGACTTGGATATGCTATGAACACCATTCTAGACGGTCACTAAGCAAGATTATTGTAATTAATGCTGTGGCACCAATGTCATCGGCCATGCGTGCAGTCCATACTCATTGTTTAGATGTGTTATCGGCTGAAGATGGTTGGTCCCTGTTCAAAAAACTCGCATTTAAAAATGGAGACTCAAGTGGGCATCCACAACTAGAAGGGATTGGGAAAAAGATAGTCCACAAGTGCTAAGGTCTGCCGCTGGCTATAAAAGCAATGGGGAGTCTCTACACCTACAGTGGAAGCAAGAGAATGGAATGATGTATTAAGCAGTGAACTATGGGATTTGCCCAAGGATGCGGTTCTTCCGGCTTTGAGGTTGAGTTATTCTTACCTGCCTTCCCATCTAAAACGTTGCTTTTCATATTGTGCAATTTTTCCTAAAGACTACGATTTTGAAAAGGGGAAGCTAGTATTATTATGGATGGCAGAAGGGCTGTTGGACCAACCAAAAAGCAAGAAAAGGTTGGAAGAGGTAGGTGATTTGTACTTTCAAGAGCTTCTATCAAAGTCGTTTTTTCAAAATTCTACAAGGCTTAAGTCATGTTTTGTTATGCACGATCTCGTCAATGACTTGGCACGATTTGTATCGGGAGAATTCTCTATTTGTTTGGAAGATGATAAGATACATAGTGTCTTGGAGAAGACTCGTCATTTGTCATATTTGACAAATGAATTTGATGTGTACAAGAGATTTGAGCCAATTGTTGAAAGTAAGTGTCTTCGACATTTTTACGTAGAAGAAGATGCTGCTTACTGCCACCACTCATAATAGAGTTTACACAATCTATTGCCGGAAATGAAATATCTACGAGTGCTTTGTTTGAGCTTATTATATTATTATTGATTTGCTTGATTCAATTGACAAATTGAAACACTTACGCTTATTTGGATTTATCCGAACAATGATTCGAGAGCGCTTCAAATCGCTTGTAATTTATATAATTTACAAACAATCATGTTACGTTAATTGTAGATATCTCGCTGAATTACCTTCGAGGATGGAAAATTTGATAATTTGCAATTACCTGATATTAGTTATACTGGGTGAAAAGATGCCATGATATATGCAAGTTGAAGAACTTACGATCACTTCCTACATGTATCAGGGCCAAAATCAGGTTTAGATTGGGAGAATTGAGGGAGCTTTCAGGAAGCCTTACCATTTTAAAGCTGGATAATATATTAAGTGGTAAGGATGCATTAGAGGCAAATAATATGAAGGATAAGCACTACCTTGAAGGGTTGGAGTTAAAATGGAATGACAAGAATGCTAGTGATGATCAAGGTGATGTTGCACAAAATGAAAGGGATATACTCAGAAGCTTACAACCACATACAAACTTGAAGAGACTCTGTATTTACTCTTTTGGTGGTTTAAGCTTTCCAGATTGGGTAGGAGATCCTTTGTTCTCCAATCTTGTTTTCCTCGAGCTTAGGAATTGCAAAAATTGCACGTCATTGCCACCACTTGGGCAATTACCCTCTCTTAAACATCTTTCTATCTCAGGAATGGAAGGAGTAGAAAGGGTGGGTAGTGAGTTTTATCATTATGGAAATGCTTATTCCTCCAATACAATTAAGCCCTACTTTTCATCCCTACAAACTCTACAATTTGATCATATGACCAATTGGGAGAAATGGTTATGTTGTGGATGTAGACGTGGAGAATTCCCTCGTCTAGAGGAGCTTTATATATCCAAATGTCCTAAACTCACTGGGAAATTACCAAAACAACTTCGTTCATTAAAGAAACTTAAAATCATTGGTTGCAGATCGCTTGTGGCCTCCCTCCGAGCTCCTGAAATCCGTGAATTGAGAACCGAGGATCATGGTAAATTTCGGTTGAAAAGGCCAGCTAGTGGTTCACTCAATCTCCTCCGACAGAAATTTCGTGCATCTCTGAACGAAGCAATTTCCACCCAATCAGCAGTGGACTACGCATCAAAGAATGTGATTCGATAGAGTGGGTATTCGAGGAGAGAATGGTACACACAAGTACATGTTGTCTTCTTCGAAGTTTGCACATCACAAGTTGTGGTTTCTCCGCACCGCTGATACAGCTTGTTTTACCTAATTACTAAGTCATTGCTTCTACAAGTGTAACAAATTGCAACCCGCACGGCTATTGAGATCCCACCATCCATTCCTTGAGGATTTGTCCATAGCATATTCTAGCAGCTGTAATTCTCTCTCATTATCTTTGTCGTTAAGCATATTCCCCCGATTGAATGAACTCCGTATCACTCGTTTTGAAGGGCTCGAATACCTCTCGATCTCCATTTCAGAAGAGGATCCCACATCATCTCTTAACCGCTTCAGATATCACACACGCTCGATATCGCGGTATATTGAATTGCCCATTATGTGTCGCACACTATATTATCACGCTTGTAGGAAACTCGAAATTGCTGGCAAGCATGCACAAACACTTTTACCTCATCAAGCCAGAGCTCAGTTAGTCGGTTGTCCGTATGTCGCTTCGTAGATATGGTTTGCCCTCCTACTCACGCCAACTTCACATTTGATCTCGCGATCAACTCACATCTAACCAAGCGGACTGGGGTTTGCAAAGACTGGATTCTCTTACAAAATTCACAATCAGAGGTGGATGCCAAGACTTGGAATCATTTCCGACCGTCCCTCCCGCCCTCACTCACCTTTCTTACTATCGGCACCTCCCAAATCTCAAGTCTCCGGATCAGAAGGGGCTTCAACATCTTATCTCTCTAACAAAATTATCCATCTCCCGATGCCCTAACTTCCAATCCTTCGGAGAAGAACAGGGGCCTCAACACCTTACCTCTCTAATAACATTATCCATCTCCGAATGCCCTAAATTCCAATCCTTCGGAGAAGGGCTTCAATACCTTACCTCTCTAACAACATTATCCATCTCCCAATGCCCTAAATTCCAATCCTTCGGAGAAGAGGAGGGGCTTCAACACCTTACCTCTCTAACAACATTATCCATCTCCCAATGCGCTGAATTCCAATCCTTTGGAGAAAAAGAGGGGCTTCAACATCTTACTTCTCTAACAACATTATCCATCTCCCATTGCGCTGAATTCCAATCCTTCGGAGAAAAAGAGGGGCTTCAACATCTTACTTCTCTTGAAAAATTAGATATGGAATCCCTCCCAGTTCTGGAATCCTTGAGAGAAGTAGGTCTTCAACACCTCACCTCTCTTAAACAATTGTCTATCTCCGAACATGTCAGTCTAATACTGACAAACAGACTCCCAAACTCCCTCAACTGTTTGAGAATCTACGATTGTCCTTTGCTGAAGCATCGCTGCCAATTTGAGAAAGGCCAAGATTGGGAATATATAGCTCACATTCCACGCATACTGATAGATGATGTGTTATGCTAGTTAGTGACCAGGGTGTTGCCATACAGTAAGTCAGGTACCTGTTCTACACTCCCAAAAAAGGAGTGAAAAAATGATGTGCCAATTGATTGAAGCTAGCAGCCAAACTTGTGTGTTGGAATTTCTAATCATTTGTTTCTCAATAATACATGCTTGATAGTGGTTGATAATGGTGCCAAGTCTCCGTACCCAAGCATGTAAGATTCCCATTGCCTATTGTCAGAAAGATACGGTGCCCTATGAGCCTCAACTTGTTTGCTGGTGGAACAATTTCTGAAGTTCTCTCCCCGGAAAGACAGAGCAGCAAAACGACAGCAGAATACTCTGCCCTTCAACTTCAAATTTGTTTTTTCTTTTCCACTTATGCTACAAGCCTGAAAACAAGAAATGAAGAGGAGTGGAGGAAGAATGATGACAGGTACATGCATTTTCAACACAGAATTTTATTTCCTTGACTTATTCAATTTACCTTACCTTCTGACTGGGCTAAACTTATCCCTGAATTTGTCAATCTATTTCTGTGAAACAGGAAGACATGGACAAATTTCTGGTTGTTTATGGTCAGTTAAATATTCTAATTGCTTTATTTTTGCACTATTTCAGACTTGTAATGAGTTGATGCCTTTTCCATCCTACTAAATGGAGATTTGGCTTTCTGTTATACTTACAATCATTTACACATCACTCCATCCTACAAAATATTCTATTGCATGTGTGTTTTTCACTGAAAAGGCCTGCTCTGTAAGGACAATCGCAACACTTCCATACCACCATAAGGCATTGTCTAACAAAAAGGTATCATTGCCAAAGATTTTATTTAATAACTTCATTAACTTTGTTCGGCCTCCATATTGCTTGAATATTAACACTAGAAGCAAGTTTTACCTTTTTTTTTTTGTGGAATATCAATGATTTAAATATCCTCACATCTTCTAATACTTTCAGCATGGCCATCTGTGTCTCATATCAAATATGCTTGCCATTTGACTTGCATCACAAAACACTCAAGGTCATACTATGGAAACAATTTAGAATTGTATGGAACTTATTTGGAGCATTTTGCAAGTTATTTTTTCAATAGAGTTGATTAACTCATATCTCCCTTCCATATCAAGTTAATCACCGTTTCTCCTCTTCCTGTTTCATGTTTATTATCTAGTATGAACATGAAGAATTTCTTGTGAAAAACCCTTTTTTTGTTTTGATTATGTGAAATATATCAGGTAAATAGAAATAATTTATGTTTTTTTATTTCAGATTTGTGACTTAATTGAAAGCGAAAAAGGGATTCCTCCAAATAGTCTATTATTCAAATTGCTCAGGGTCACTATTTTAACTCCATTGTGTGTTGATCATCTTGAATGGCTTAAGCCTCAAACTCAAAATTCATCTTTTCACTGATGCCACCTTCTTCACTTTATCCCCTTTCCTTCACCCTTACATTGTAAAGATGCACTTATTGAGTGTCTTCTTGTACTTTTACGTAAGAAAGAAGTCAAAGTCTTCTAAGCTTGTCATCGAGAACTGTTCCATCTCAATCCGCCAACTCGCTCCATCCTAGTCAAAAGTGGATATTCAATGTTCATAGCTTCCAAGATTAAGATTACTTGTCGTTCTGGTATCATCAAGCCTCCTATTCACTAACTTTAATTTGTCATCATTGCCTATATTTACAACACATTTTGCCAATCAGCTCCTTAGGTATAATAATCGATTTGTCTTTTTGTATATACTTTTTTTTTATAGATAAAAGCAAAATATAATTAACCATCTGGGAAGGCCCAAAGTATACAGGAGATATACAACAGGGCTCCCAATAAAGGGAAGCACGGAGAATATAATACCTACCACCCACAATAAAAACCAATTAAATCAATTACAACCCACCAAAGTCAAAAAGTCTACCAAAGACCTTAGTCTCTCGACACTGTGCAATTTGACCGAAGACCAAAGAATACAAAGAAAAGTAGACTTCATCCTATTAATTGAAATAAACTCATCCTCAAAAACGAGCCGGTTTCTTTCCTACCAAATTGTCCAAAAAATGCAAAGGGAGTCGCCATCTAAGCCTTTGCCGCTGCCCAATAAAAGAACCATGCCAAGACAGAAGAGACTCCTTCACAAAAAGAGGAAACACCCAACTAACATCAAAAAGCCTTTTTTGTATATACTCATGAGCCTCTAATTCTGCTCCAAGGACTAATCTATCTATATTTACAGTAGGCATTCAATGTGATTTTCTCACTAGACATCCGCAACGATCTTCGTCCAATGACTCCCATGGAAGAAAGGCCAAGGCACATACATTCGACTCCCCAAGGTCATCACTTCTCAACTCCCGATAGACAATCACAGTAATTTTCAACACCTTATGCACCCATTGGTTCCTAAGACCTTTATACACTTGTCAACTTTATTCAAGAATTGTACATTAACAAAGGTCAATTTTATGCTCTATTTGTTTGGATTAAGATTCTTAATTTATTTGTTTTTTATTAAGATACAAATCAGGAACAAAGATATCAAAAGCGAAGAAGGATTTGAACCCAGGTAGCTCATACCGATTGGAGCGACTTGTATATTCTCCATGACTCAATTGAGGTACCTTTGGAACGGGCAAGGCTGATTTCCAATTTTTCTCTTTTATATGCATGCATGGGTACATTTTTTCTGCTAAGTTATGGTTAGAGAAATATTTTAACTGCTTTGGTCCATTTTCTGTGGGTACAGCAGATGAGACTCTTGCTTTGTAATCTCCAAATTAAAAGTTTTTTTACATCATTTTGTAGGTTGTATAAGGTTGAAAATTTTCATATCTAATACCTAATCAAAAAAGGGACAGGTATGCTCTTTAGGCTTACATACTTATCAATAACTAAGGCATTTGTTTCCTTAATTTGTAATAAAATTATTTTTGAAGGTTGTCAGATGGAAGATGATGGAGTGAAGATTGCTGCCCTTTTCATACCTGAAAACTTTTGCTTGTATCAAACAGGAGATGGCCATTGTATGTTACTACAATGGCTTGTATGTTTCAAGTACCAAATTGGTTGAGTCGCATTGATGCTTCTGATTCGCAGCTTTAGGTTCTGCTTGGTATAGGAGAGCTCACAATCGCCCACATTCAACAGGCAAGTGATATAGAATATAAATCATTGTTGGTGCATTTGATGTATTTGTTTCTTTCCTAATTATGATTTCATCATCTTGTTCTTCTTTTGGTTTTTCTTAGGTCTTATGCATATATAGTGCTCCTGTTGGGATGATCACTCAGAACATCATCAAGGCGCCTTACATAGTGTTGCTATTGGGATGATCACTCAGATCAGTATCATGTATCCTATTCAGCAGCAGGATTCTTTTCTTAGACTTGACGATGTTCCTATATATGCTCATTATCCAGAGGAATTTCCATGGCCATCAATTGGCTCTCATTGTTTGAATCAGTATAGTTGCCACCAATGAAGCATGTTGTCAGTAACAGACTTGAAGAATAACGTATGTTGGTTCATTCTCATTTAACTTCCTGATATTGTATAGAAAGAACAAAGAATGCTGTTACGTTTGAACTTATAAGTCACTCTCCTCTAAATTCTATTCCATGAGGTAATTAATTGATACTAATGGAGGCTTAATTTTATTTTCCCACTAGACATTTGGAAATGATCTTTTCCAGTGAACAGTACCACTCTTCTATGGGTCTCCCCATGGAAGACAACAGCAAAACCAACTTTGCACCCAGTAGCTCCTAATATCATCATATCATATGCTGCTCAACTCTATTCAAGAATTGTACATTTGTATATTCTCCAACTATTAAGGCCATCTTTCTGCAAATTACAAGTTGTTTTAAACCATTTTGTAAGTTCTAAGAGGTCGGAAATGTACGATATATTATCACTAACCAGAAAGTATCAAAGTTGCTTGCCTGGCCGGTACTTATCATAGAGGCAGCTAATTAAGACTCCAGGGGTTTAACCCATTGGTCACGAGTTCGAATTCTCTCAGGGTTATTGGAGGTTTACTCGGTCGTTAACTTAGAGAGTCTATAGAATTAATCGAGGTACGTGCAAACTGACCCCATCAAAAAGAGACAAAGTCGGCTAGATGGAAGGAGGAGCACTGAGCATGAAGTCGCTGATGTTCTAGCTCTAGGACAAAATTCTCTGTACTAAAGGGATTCCACTTGCAATCTTGGCTCTCATTGTTTCCATCAGCAGAAAGATTCATACATCAGGAAGAATTTGGTTATTCATTATTCATTCTCATCTAAATTTCCTCATTTCGTAAAAGAATGAAGGGTGTGTTTATTTTTATTTTTGAGCTCGTTCACTCTCTCCGTGCAATAGAAAATTAACTTACCTGCACAATATCTTGGTTCTAAAGCCTATTTTAAAAAAAAAGGTCAAAAATAACTTCCATTCTATTCATCCTTCCTTGCCTGAACCAAAACGATTCTAACAACTATGAAATTTTGGTTGTATGTCATATCAAGTCGAAAGTCGAAAGAGAAACTTAGAATATGAAACATTAAAGTAATAATTTATATCCCAAATGATATTCAGAGTGATAGAGATGACAGACTTATTAGTCTGGAATCCGGACAGAAAATAAAGAGCTGAAA